>JADBJO010000802.1:0-2500 GCA_016801955.1 Conus betulinus | reverse complement strand
TCAACAGGCTACACGTATTGAGGTGAAACTAAACAAATTGATTGATTCTATGGATGTCATGCACACACATAGCATAAAAAATTCCAGTCACTAGAAACTTCCGTAGAAAAGAATTGCAATGAAATTAAGAAGAAATTGTCGTCTGTGGAGGGAGCCATAAGAGAAAATAATGAAAGATTAGAAAGACTTGAAGTGAACCAAGAAGATCTTGCATCAAGAGTCTCCAGGTTGGAGGTGGAGATTGAGAGACAGAAACGCTATTCAAGACGATCAAACTTGCTGTTTTATGGACTGAAAGAAGAAGCAGGCGAATCTTTCGTTAAGTGCGCTTCAAAAATAGTGAACATCCATCAACGCTACTCTCCCCATAAGCAATGAACAGACACAGACATTGTGCGAGCTCATCGCTTGGGTTCGTCAGTTCTCCAAAACGGCCGCCCTCGCCCGATAATTGTCAAGTTCCTGAGGTGGGGTGATGCAATGATTGTCATGAGGGACAAGGACAGTAAAGCCAGACTACGAATGAATGATGGGATCCGTGTATTCACAGACCTGACCAGACAGCAGAGAGACACTATAGTGCATCACAGACAATGAGGAAAGAACGCCTTCTATGCCAAGGGTAGAGATTAATAGTGCAGGGTTTCCGTTTGCCTCCTACCCAAGAAAAGGTGTCCAATGAAGATTCCCGTCGGTCTCCTCCACTTGCTCTGTACTCAGAGAAAGCAGCAAGCAGTCAGGAAAACCATCAGAGCACCATGACACCTTCATGTGAGCAGACCAGTCCAGATGCAGGTGGTAGCAGGAACCTGAAAGCAGAGGATCCTTATACTGATGCATCTGAAGACGATGAAGAATCCATGTCCCCCCGTCCAGCCCTGCCCAGTGTATCTACGCCCAGCCCAGCCCAAAGCCTCAGCTACACCCCGGGGCTTTGGACGAGGGTCTCCTCGTCATGGTTCTGAAGCTACCTGTGGGGAAAAGGGTGAAGGTAAAGTGATGGGAACAATGTTGGGTGGGAGGGTGTTGGAAGGAAAAGAGGGAGGGGAAGAGGTAAAGAAAAACAACAACAACAGCAAGAACTCTTCTCAAAGTTCACCCGTAATGACAAGGACACGCACTGCGTCACAACAGAGCACCCTGTTTCGAGATTGGAATGTGAGCCGATCAAAAACAGTGCGAAATGATAGGAATAAGGACCAGAATGTCATGAATGGTGACGTTGACAAATGACGGGCAGGCCATGGCCCAGATAATAACGGTAACTGTGCTGATGCAACCAGTTTGGTGTGTGGATAAATGTGTGAATGATCACTTTTTGTCGTTTATCACTGGTTTGTTAACAACAGCAAATGAGTTAGATTTTTTTTTATTTGTTTTTAGTAAATATGAATATTTTTTTTTTTTTTTTTTTTTTTTTTGGGGGGGGGGGGGGGTTTTTTTTTGTTTTCGTTTTTTTGTTTTTTGGTGGAAACTTTTATTGAATCAATTTCTGACACGTTTGTTCAATCACATATTCCTTTTGTATCCACTGGTGTCAAAGTGTCGGACAGTATCCCATGGTCGCCTTTCCGGTTGAGTTACAATGTTTGTTCGTAAAGAACTAGGTCAATACATAGAACAAATTCATGTAGAATATGACAGTGTAGATGTGTTAAAACTGTCTAAGAGGCTTCTTGGAACCGCTAGCGATTGTGTTTTACTAGGAATGTGTGTACCTCCTGAAAACTCACTTTATTATGAAGAAACTGACATATATGATGGTACTCTGCTACTTGAGGCACTTCTACTAGAATTAATTAGAGATTATGGAGATATGTCAATTATCTTATGTGGTGATTTTAATTCTAGAACTGGTTCCATGAACACAAGCATTGTTGACCCGGTCGATAAAATATATGAAATGAGAACTGATCACGATGACTATCACTTTGGCAATGAAACCAACAGATATTCCAATGATCAAGCTTTTAACGATTTTGGGAAGCTGTTTATAAATGTGTGCCAAGAATTTCAATTAATAATACTGAATGGTATGGAATCATTACACTTTCCAGGGGGTTATACATACTCTCACAAACACGTTGCAGTCTTGTTGACTATTTTATTGTTTTCCATAGTTTACTGCCAAAATGCACACAAAAAAATGAATATTTTGCCGATGACTGAATCAAAACATTTGCCTTAGACCTCTACATGAATATTTCTTGTGGTGTTGCTCCCAGTAAAACTGAATCAAAGTCCTTTTCAATGAGAAAATATAAATGGGATGAAGAGAAAAAGATAGAGTTTATAAATAGAATGAAATCAAATCATGTTAAAGATTTATTAGATATAGCAGCATCATTGATTGATGTTGACATTAATGGAGCACTCAATAAATTTAATGAATGTTTTAACTATGCGGGTGAGTGTATGGAAAGATTAATAGTAATTAGAGGTGAAAAGCGGCAAGCATGGTTTGACCAGGAATGTCGACGACAAAGGAACTTGACAACGG
>JADBJO010000801.1:542500-552500 GCA_016801955.1 Conus betulinus | reverse complement strand
ACACACACACACACAGAGCTCAGCTCAACTGAACTCAACTCAACTCAACTCAGAAAGCTTAATTGCCAAGCCACCGACCTATCTGCAATGAGGTCAAGACCAAAAGTAGAACACACTCGCGCTCGGCGCACATACTGAAAATTATGAGAGAAAATATTTGCAGAACAAAATGTTCTTCCTAAAAATCACCCTGGCATTCATCTGTTAACTGCTAACAGTTCCAGCGAGCGAGCGAGCGCGCGCGCGCGCGCGCGCGCGCGAGAGAGAGAGAGAGAGAGAGAGAGAGAGAGAGAGACAGACAGACAGACAGACAGACAGACAGACAGAGGAAGAGAGACAGAGGAAGACAGACAGAGAGAGAGAGAGAGAGAGAGAGAGAGAGAAAGAGAGGCAGACAGAGACAGAGACACAGACAGACAGACAGACAGACAGACAGAGACACAGAGGGAGAGAGAGCCATTCTGTGCAGGCCGCTCTCTGTCAGTATTCTAGTTGTGTAGTATTGACTATCATCATACACATCATGTAATCAGAAAAGTATTGTGGGAGGCTCCTGTCTTTCGATATCTCCTTTCCTCGTCAGTCATCTTTTTCTTTCTGCTTTTTGGTCTTTTTATCTTTTCTCTTAAGAGTTCTTCTCTGCGTCTTTTTTGCTGTTTTTTTTTTCATTCCTTCTTCTGCCCGTGGTTCTTTTTCCTTTTGCCTGTCTTCTTTCTTTAGTCTGTCTTTTTTTTCTTCTGTGTCTGTCTTTTTTCTTAGTCTCTTTTTTTTCTTCTGTCTGTCTTCTTCTTCTGAAGTCTTTTCTTTTTTTCTTCTGTCTGTCTTCTTTCCTAGGTCTGTATTTTTTTCTTCTGTTTTGTCTTCTTTCTTTAGTCTGTCTTTTTTTTTCTTCTGTCTGTCTTTTTTTCTTCTATCTGTTTTCTTCTGTCTGTCTTTTTTTCTTCTGTCTGTCTTCTTTCTTTAGTCCGTCTTTTTTTTTTCTTCTGTCTGTCTTCTATCTTAAGTCTGTCTTTTTTCTTCTGCATTTCTTGTCTTTTTTCTTCTGCATTTCTTCTTTCTTTAGTCTGTCTCTCTTTTTTCTTCTGTCTTTCTTCTTTCTTCTATTTGTTTTCAATAGTCTGCCTTCTTTCTCTCTTTTTTTGGGTGTCTCCTTTCTTTTCTGCATTTTCTGTCTTCTCTCTGTCATGTTTTTTTCTGTCTGTCTCCTCTTTCTTGCCTGTTTTCCCCTTTTTCTCTCTCTCTGTCTTTCGTCTCCTTTCTTCTGTCTATCTTCTTTTCGTCTTTTCTTTGTTCTATTTTCTTTTTTTTTCTCTCTCTCTCCATCTTCTTCGTTGTGTGTGTCTTTCTTGTTCTCTTTGTTTTTTTTCTGTCATCTCCGTGTGTTTCTTTGTATGTGTTCCTTTTTCTTTGTTTTGTGTCTTTGTTTCTGTGATCCATCGTCTTCTGTTCTTCTTGCTTCTTCTTTCCCATCCTTTTTTAAAATCATTTTTTTTTCTTCTCTGTTTTCCATCCTCAGTGTGTATTCTATCTGTTGGGGTCATTTTTCTGTTTATTTTCTTTCCTCTCTTTATGTCCTTTCTTTTCATTTCATGTTTTTCTCTCTGTCTTCTGTCTCCTTTCGGTTTTATTCTCTGTCTTTCGTCATCTTTCTTCTCTTTGTGTCCTTTCTTTTCATTTCAAGTTTTTCTCTCTGTCGTCTGTCTCCTTTCTATTTTTTCCTCCTGTCTTTTGTCTTCTTTCTTCTCTTTGTGTCCTTTTCTTTTCATTTCATGTTTTTCTCTCTGTCTTCTTTCTTCTTTCTGTTTTTTTTCCCCCTGTCTTCTCTGTTCTCACTCTGTTTGCTTTCATGTCACTGTCACTCTTCTTCTGTCTGTTTTGAAAATCTCCTTAAATTTTTAATATGGATAGACATTTGAAATTTGTGACTAAAACATTCACACGTGTTCCATCAGAAACAGCCGTTTCTCTCTGGAGACAGGGTGAAACGATAGTGACTTGCTCTGCTGTCCATGCACGAAAGTCGCAGGAGAACGAGACGTACTGCGTCCTTTTTTGCCCTGCTATCAAGAATATTTGGGATACGCTTTAATGCCTAATCTTTACAAAACGTGTTTCCTTAATCAGTTTGAAGGTGTTCATGACGTCAGCTTATTCTGAAAATATATATACAATGTTCTCATTGTTCATTTATACAGCATTCGAATACGAAAAAAAAAGCTCTCATGGGAGAATATGGATATATTTGAGGTGATATTCGTTTATAGTTTGCATTAACACTAAAACACGCCCTCTTTAATAGAGTTTTTGTTGCATGATGTTCTTGCACCCATTGAAAAGGGGTCAAAGGTTATTATTGATCAAAAAAACCTCCGTTATGAGATGGTTTTTTTCTTTTCATGTCAAAAATGTTCGTCCATCCCTTAATAATGGGTCAATCTTTATAAATTAGTAAATATGCAGATCCGAATTCTGCCTCAGTTGTTACAACTGAACATGTCATAGCTCCCATAGACTGCTTAAACTTTGATGCAGCTGAATAAGGGGAACAGACGGGAATAATGAAGAATAATAGAAGAATAATGGAAGAATAATGCAGGGAAGCAAAGCGTTGAGGTGTACCAAAAGTAATAAAGGAAGGTGAAACAGGAAACCCAACTCTAAGGCCGAATTTTGAAACGAAGATCCGCCCAGGTACGCAAACACACACACACACACACACACACACACACACACACACACACACACACACACACACACAACACACACACACACACACACACACACACACAACACACACACACACACACACACACACTCTCTCTCTCTCTCTCTCTCTCTCTCTCTCTCTCTCTCTCTCTCTCTCTCACATTCGTGGAGCTTGACAGCGTTAAGTCTACAATTTAACGTCCATGCAAGATTGTTTTACGTGCACGCGTTCACGTCTGGGACCTCGTTTTAAAGCCTCATCCAAAGAGAAAAATCCTCTCTAACTAGACTGTCTCGGGCAGGATTCGAACCACGGGCCTTTGAACAAGTCTCTGACGTTTTTATCCACCAGGCCAAGCAGTCCTCCAGCCCGCCTTCACCCCACACGGCTGTCCCCCATCCCCTCTCAAACTATGTGAGGGGGTTCCAGTCATATGAATTAAGTGCCCTGGTAATCCTTTAAAGGAGACAGGCTCTTCTGAAGAAGGCGCGTTGCTGCCTACTTTGTGAGGTGATTCCCCATTCTCAGACCCCTGGGGCTCCATCCGCCACCTCCCCCTCTGTCTCTTCCATCCCCCCCCCCCCCCCCCCCCCCCCTTTCTTTTTTTTTTTTGTTTGTTTGTTTGTTTTGCATCTCCCCTGTTACCAAGTATTCATTTAGGGGGACGTCAACAACTGGAAAATCACTTGGGATAGCGCTGACATCTGCCAGGGTAATCCTCAATCCCCTCCTTGAGTCAGTTCATGAATGAAAAAAATTATTTCTAGCACGCCACCAGGGGAAAGAACATTTTTTTATAGACTGGAAAAGTTACTTCCCATGTCTTTTTTTAAAAATTCAAATAACGCTGGAAGATCCGGAATGTCAACTTTCAGCGTCAACATTCTACGGAAATTTGTTGCTTTGTCGACAGTTCTCGATCCACAATAGTGACTTCACGGCGTTTAATTCGGCCAACATTTTCTAATAATCATGCCAAAAAAGGATCCACATCCACAAGATAGATCCACACCAAGATGCTATGGATTCGTTCTTGAACTACATTCCTTTTTTCCTGCAAGTTTAAATGGAATCAGTTCTGTGGTTTTTTATGTAATAAACTTCGTAATAATCTTGCTCAGCAGCCCTGGGTTTGCTGTTGATCTGAATCTGCATCATCACAGACCACCATTAGTTCAAGTGGATTCATCTCTAAGCTAAATTCGATCTTCTGGCTAAGTTTGTTGACAATGAGGTCAGTGGTTTTAGTGTATTCTTACTACAAAGTAAGGTCAGTAGTTTTAGTGTATTCTTACTACAATAAGGTCAGTAGTTTTAGTGTATTCTTTCTACAATAAGGTCAGTAGTTTTAGTGTATTCTTTCTACAATAAGGTCACTAGTTTTTAGTGTATTCTTTCTACAATAAGGTCACTAGTTTTAGTGTATTCTTTCTACAATGAGGTCACTAGTTTTTAGTGTATTCTTTCTACAATAAGGTCAGTAGTTTTAGTGTATTCTTTCTGATTGATAAACGCACTAACAAGCATAGTGGATTCTGTTGGAAAAATAGTTTCCGTGGTCCTCAGGCCAGCTACAGGTCAAACTGTCTGTGACGGGCATTGACACACCTCGCCACGCTCTCTCCATGCTTCAGCCCTGAGGGCAATGCACGAAGAACATGACCCCCTGAGTGTTCCGCTGGGGAAGCTGTTGGCGATAACGACCACATGTGAAGCTTACAGAAAGGCCTTTCACACGACTCCTCAAGCTCTCTCCTCATTTCTGGGCTACAGGAGTGGGATTGGTGTGGGGGGAGGGGGGGGGGGGTATTGCGTGAAGAACGAAATAAGCAATTGAGCAGAGAGTGGTCAGCCTGAATCTGCTCTGTCCTGCATGCAGAATGAACCAGTAACAAAGAGTTGTTGTTGTTGTTGTTGTTGTTGCTGTACCCTGGCTAAAAGACTCCAAAGAGTTATGTTGATTCCAGTCCTGTCCATCCTCACCCATGAGATTGAGGGAACTCCGACAGTCATCATCACCAAACATTTGAAAAAAGATGCTTTTATTTATTTTTCTTCATCACCTACCTTGCTTTCTTCGTGGCAATATTTTCATCCCACTCATCCCTACTACCACATTTACAGCCACACCGAGGTTTGTTCTGTGTCAAAGCCATCTGCAGACTGAAATGGCAGATCACTGTGAAGACATCCACCACAAGACACCCTGCACTGCCTCTGGGTCGTGTCTTTGGTGGAATTCTGAGATGCGTGTTTCTGATTAATGACATTAGGACATTAGCTGGTGGATGCTTCCTACATATTTTATTGTTTTTTTTCCATCTTCCTTGTCGCTTCAGTGACATTAACCCCCATGCTGTTCACTTCAGTGTCATTAACCCTCATGCTGTTCACTTCAGTGCCATAACCCCCATGCTGTTCACACTTCAGTGTCATTAACTCCCATGCTGTTCACGTTCAATGCCATAACCCCCATGCTGTTCACTCCAGTGTCATTAACCCCCATGCTGGTCACTTCAGTGCCATAACCCCCATGCTGTTCACTTTCAGTGTCATTAACTCCCATGCTGTTCACTTCAATGCCATAACCCCCATGCTGTTCACTTCAGTGTCATTAACCCCCATGCTGTTCACTTCAATGCCAATAACCCCCATGCTGTTCACTTCAATGCCATAACCCCCCATGCTGTTCACTTCAATGCCAATAACCCCATGCTGTTCACTTCAATGCCATAACCCCCATGCTGTTCACTTCAATGCCCCCCACCCTAATGCTGTTCACTTCCATGCTGTTCACTTCAGTGCCATAACCCCCATGCTGTTCACGTCAATGCCATAACCCCCATGCTGTTCACGTCAATGCCATAACCCCCATGCTGTTCACGTCAATGCCATAACCCCCATGCTGTTCACGTCAATGCCATAACCCCCATGTTGTTCATTCTGACTCTCCATCCACAGCCCACACCCTGACATGTCAATGCCAAACTAATCTCCATCACCAGCAATGTACATGGAGCAGTCAATATCAAGTTGCCCTGTGTGTGTGTGTGTGTGTGTGTGTGGTGTGTGTGTGTGTGTGTGCGTGTGTGTGTGTGTGTGTGTGTGTGTGTGTGTGTGCGTGTGTGTGTGTGTGTGTGTGTGTGTGTGTGCAGTCAATGTGTGTGTGTGTGTGTGTGTGTGTGCCTTCGTGTGTGTGTGTGTGCGCGCGCGCGCGCGCGCGCGTGTGTGTGTGTGTTGTGTGTGTGTGTGTGTGTGTGTGTGTGTGTGTGTGTGTGTGTGTGTGTGTGTGTGTGTGTGTGTGTGTGAGCGCACGCGCGCGCGCGCGCGCGCGCGTGGAAAGGCGTAGCTATAAAAAATCGAAATAATTATGATTGGTATATAACACATATAGCGATGTAATATCATTCTGTTCGTCCCTCGCTCCCCATTCCGTTCCTCTCCCATTCATCCTTCATTTTCTCTTCTCATCCTTTGATTCCCCCTCCTCTTCTTTCCCCACCCCATCCCCACCACTGTCATCCCACGTTGTCTTCGAAGGTGGCCGCAATACCTTGTTACATTGCTTCTTTTACTGCAAAATGAAAAGAGAATTGTAACTCGCTCTGTAGCTATGTTCATTTTTGAAGCACTAAAACGAAGAGAGGAACTGTTATCAGTTAACACGCAAATGCCAGAGTAATTTCAGGAAGAACTTTTTGTTATGCAAATATTTTCTTTCATAATTTTCAGTATATGCGCCGAGCGCGTGTGTGTTCTACTTTTGTTCTTGACCTCATTGCAGATAGGTCGGTGGCCTTGGCAATGAAAGTATTTGAGTTTGAGTTTGCTACTGTGCGTGAGGACATAAGGAAACGTTATGAATTGATTTGTTTTTGTTAACCTTTGACTTGATACATACTAGGAATGAATGTGTACTATTTGTTTTCAGGAAAGAAAGAGGGAAACGTTATTGTTCTGTTACCCCTTCCCCCTTGTCAAAAGACCTCTTTGGTGATGACAATAAAATATCAAAGTCTCTCTCTCTCTCTCTCTCTCTCTCTCTCCTCTCTCTCTCTCTCCTCTCTCTCCTCTCTCTCTCTCGTCTCTCCTCTCTTTCTCTCTCTCTCTCTCTGTGTGTGAATTGAGAGAGAAGGCCACCCGAAGTTATATATGTTAACGAAAGAAAGAGAGAGAGAGGGGGAGGGGGGAGGGGGAGGAAGATAGAGAGAGGGAGGGAGAGAGATGAGGGAGGGGGGAATATGAATGTACATTCCTGTTCCAGTTTCACCGTCCACGTGAGTGAGATGAGCAACAGACCGCCCAAGTGTGCGGAGACAGAAAGATAACAGGGAAAAATGGAAAGAATGTGACAGCGACGATGCAGCAAAACAACATCATCATTTCTTAACTCTCTCTCTCTCTCTCTCTCTCTCCTCGCTCTCTCTCTCTCTCTCTCTCTCTCTCTCTCTCTCCTCTCTCTCTCTCTCTCTCTCTCCATTGAACGCGAGCATGACTGTGTCTATGTCTATGTGTATATGTGTCTGTGTGTGGTCTGTGGTCTGGCATGGTGGTGTAGAAGAGATGGAACAAATACGTAAACGAGACAAAAAAAAAAAAAAAAAAAAAAAAAAAAAAAAACCGAACAAGAAGTGTCTACCATCCATGAAGCCCTACTCTCAATATTGATTACTGATGTAGGAGATAAACGATCGATTTCGGCTGGCCCATCTTCTCTGCGGAATATGAGGGCACGTTGAGAACAGTTCCATTGTGAAGGAAAAAGAAGAAGCCCCTGGCTTGATGATGATAGAGTGATTGCATCAACAAAACAAAAAAAAGAAACTGAGCAAGACACGTCAACCATCTATGAAACCTACTCTCAACGTTGATTAGTGATGCAGAACACACACACACACACACACACACACACACACACACACACACACACACACACACACACATACACAGGCGCAACCATGTGTGTGTGCATGTGTGTGTGAGCATGCATGGTGTGTGTGTGTGTGTGTGTGTGTGTGTGTGTGTGTGTGTGTGTGTATGTATGTATGTATGTATGTGTGTGTGTGTGTGTGTGTGTGTGTGTGTGTGTGTGTGTGTGTGTGTGTGTGTGTGTGTGCGTGCCTGTGTGTGTGTGTGTGTGTGTGTGTGTGTGTGTGCGTGCCTGTGTGTGTGTGTGTGTGTGTGTGTGTGTGTAGTTATAAAAAAAAAAATCAAATAAAGCTGATGGCTGTATGCACAGATACCGATGTAATATCATTCTTTTCATCGTTCCCTTCAACTCAGTTCCTCTCCCTTTCACACTTCATTTCCTGTTCCCATCGTTTAATCCCCACTCCTCTTCTTTCTTCCCCCCCCCCCCCCCCCCCCCCCCCCGCCCCATCCCCACCGCTCCCATTCCACGCTGCCTTGGAACACGGCCTCAATATCGTCTCATCTCTCAGCTCCGACTCTACAACCCCACACACAATGTAGCATTAAACCTTTCATATTTGTGGGTCTTGCTTTCTTCTGCTCCTGCCACTGTCTCTGACTGTTTGTCTCTCCTGTGTCTGTCTGTTTGTCTGTCTGTCTGTCTGTCTCTCTCCCTTGTGTGTGTGTGTGTGTGTGTGTGTGTGTGTGTGTGTGTGTGTGTGTGTGTGTGTGTGTGTGTGTGTAATATGTTAAAATGAGATTGCTTACTATTTTCTAACATGAAAAGGGAGGGGAAGGAAGAAAAAATCATTGTTTGTTGTTTTTTCTTATTGCTGTGTTTATCATTTTGTCAGATCAATGTGATTGTTCCTTTATTGTTTTTGTTGTTATTTTGAGGGCATGGTGTAAAAAAAGCTTCCAGCTTACCTAGTCACCCTCATTAAAGATTCGAGTTTCGTAAACATACATAACTTCAGGTGGTCTTCCTCCCTCAGTTCCCACACACTCAGAGATTCAGTTCAGTTTCATCAAGGAGGCGTCACTGCGTGCGGACTAGTCCATATACGCTACACCACATCCGCATGATCTGAAGCTGATGGATATATGAATTAACAACAAAGATGAGACAATTGAAGAAGAGGGTTCGTTCGTCCTTGTTCATTGTTCATTTCTCTCGCTCATCCTAGTCGCGTAGACCGTGAAACTGGAACGCTAATTTACTATTTGTATTCCCTTACACTCAGAGAGAGAGAGAGAGAGAGAGAGAGAGAGAGAGAGAGAGAGAGAGAGAGAGAGAGACGGGCGAGGGGGAGGGAGGGAGGAGATAGGCAGAAGGATGGAGAGAGATAAGATAAGGGAATACGAATAGTACATTAGCGTTCCAGTTCCACCGTCTACGCGAGTAGGATGAGCAAGAGAAACGAACAAGTGTGCAGAGACCGAAAGATAACAGTGAGACTGGAAGACATGTGACAGCAACGATGCAACAGAACAACGTCATTACTTCTCTCTCTCTCTCTCTCTCCCGCGGGCACGAATCCGTCTCTCTCTCCGTCCCCTGTGGTATCCCATGATCTCCTCTAGATGGAACAAACGAATCTCAAGAAAAAAAAAAGCTCTCCCAAAGAAAACTCAAGAAGCGTCTATCTCTCCCTACTCTCTCCCTCTCCTGCTCGATCGATTCTCTCTGGGTCCATCTTCTCTGCGGAATATGAGGGCTCGTCCCATCTCCTCTGAAGGAAAAAGAAGAAGGCCCCTTGATCTCTGATGCATAACAAGACAAGAAAAGAAACTAAGCAAGAAAACGTCAACCCTCTTGACACTTACTCCCAATGAATTAGTGATGCATGTGTATGTCCCATTTCCGGCAGGTGGTCTGTGGTATGACATGCCATGGTGTGAGAAGGGAGAATGAGAACAAACGAATTTACGGTTTGATAAGAGAAAAAAAAAAAATCCTTCTTTGTCCAAAGAAACGAGCAAGAAGCGTCTACCATCCATGAAGCCCTGCTCTCCGATTGATTACTGATGCAGGAGATAAACGATTGTTTTTCGGCTGGGCCCCCCTTCTCTGCGGAATATGAGGCACGTTGAGAACAGTTCCATGTGTGTGGCGCGAAGAAGCCCCTGGCTTGATGATGTAGTGTGTGATTGCATGAACAAGACAAAGAAAAGAAACTGAGCAAGAAACGTCAACCATCTATGTACTTACTCCCAGTATTTGTTAGTGCGATGCATGAAAATGCATGTCCATTTCATGCAGGATTCATCTTCTCTCTGAAATGCCAGTGTGCGTTGAGTAGAGTGTGCGTACGAGGAGAAGAGCCTGCAGCTTTACGTTGATGAAGAGACTCGGTGTGAAATCCTTCCTTGTCCAGACGT
>JADBJO010000801.1:532500-537500 GCA_016801955.1 Conus betulinus | reverse complement strand
GGATGTCTTGTTCCTGTCTGCGCTCTTTCTCTGTGTCTTCCTCCTTCTCTCTGTCTACGTCCTTCCACGTGTAACACTTGTGCTTCAATGAAGTGTGCACGCTACATGATCCAACCTAAACCTGAGGTTCCTCCCTCTCTCCCTCCGCCCACTGGCCCCCCTTCCTCACACACATCCCTCTGTGTGTGTGTTGTGTGTGTATCGCGCGCGCGCGTTTGTGTGTGTGTGTGTGTGTGTGTGTGTGTGGTGTGTGTGTGTGTGTGAGAGAGAGAGAGAGAGAGAGAGAGAGAGAGAGAGAGAGAGAGAGTATTGCGTGAAGAAATCACAGAGTTTGAAACATACATGAATTTGTATGTCTTTTTTTGTCAAAGGTAGATCCATCACCAGTTGTAAAAATGGGCTCCAGGAATGCTAAAAGATTTAAAGGTCAACGGGTTTACAATGGCATTGATGATATGATAACTGTTTGTAACCTTTCATACGGGTACACATTTGCAATCTGTGACTGTGCCATTCAGACGTGTCATTTCAGAAAAAGTGGCCTTCCTTTGTAGACAGAGAACTACCAACGATAGTGACTGGCTTTTCTTCGATGCAAAGAATCACAGGAGAATGAGATACATATCATTCTTTTTTTTTTTTTTTTCCCCATTATTGGAAACATTTTGGATCACTTTGTTAGGCCTAAATTTTATGGATAACTTCTTAATCTGTTTGAACTTGAAAGGAAATCTTAAACGAAGCAGGGAATAGTCAACAACAAGATGCAAAGCATATAAAAGTTCTCCCAGTTTATCTTGAATACGCCTGAGACATTCCATAAAGAGGACAAAAACCGTTATGGGCCGTTTTAGCCGTTAGTAACGGCTGTTCTAGTAAACATCGGTCATCATCCGAGACACATAATGAACACACCTACAAATTTTCAGAAGGATCGGCCAAGTACTTTCTGAGATATTCCATAAAGAAGAAAACTGTTATGGGCCGTTACAGCCGTTAGTAACGGATATAACGGTAAAATAAAACATCGGGCGTCATCCGTGACCCATAGTGAACATACCAACAAATTTTCAGAAAGATCGGCCCTGTAGTTTTGTCTGGAGCGAGTGGGATACATTTTGACCACGAACGCACACACACACACACACACACACACACACACACACACACACACACACACACACAGAGAACATTTCTTCGAGAGAGAGAGAAACCTTTCTTCGTTCCCATTCTAAAGTACTGTCTGTCCTTAAGAACTGGGAGTACAAAAACGAGCTAGTAGGGTAACTCTTGTCCCCATTATGAAATGAATCACATTGCCAAGACAACATGCATACCCGAGAGTCGGTTGTTTCATCATTCAACAGGAAACAGGAATCAATCACACACACACAGACAAGGTTAGCTACACACACAAAATCAAAATCTGTACACGTGTGCTGGTGTCGGATAGCAAGATTCTGGATCCAAACATCAGAAATCATCAGAGATTAAATGATTATAAGAGGAAACTGGACTTATTACTAATCAATTATTATGACTTTTTTAAATGGACTTATTATTAATCAACTTATGATGACGTTTTTTTTTTTTTTTCCTTCCTATGTTGTTACGACATTCTTTAACCTCCTAGTTTAAAGCTTGTTCATGACGTCAACTTAATCTTGAAAATGTAAACATGCTCTTATGGTTTTTATATAAGGTATTTAAGATTGCGAAAATAGCTTTCTCGTTACAGTAAGGACATGTTTTAGCTGATCTTCGTTATGGTTCATGTTAACCCTTAAACATAATCTGTCTTTTGGGTTGTTGTTTTGTCATGTTCACTCATCCATACCAAGGGGTCTAAGATTATGACTGATCATAAGTCACCCACTATGATCATAAATCGCCCACATAATATGGTTTTGTTTTATGTTTATGTTTTTAAATGTTCACCCATATCTTGAGAAGGGGTAAACCTCTGTAAACGAATAAACCATGCAAAGCCAAATCTCTACCTGAGTTGTTAAACAAAAACATGCTGTGGCTCCCACATACTGCTCAAAATTTGATGCATCTGTATGAGAGAGACAGAATGATGTGAAGAAAAAAAAATTGATGTCAGAAAAGAAAGCGCTGAAGTGAGCCCAGCTAAGGAAGAAAATGGGAAAAAGGAGCCCGACTCTACAGCTGAAACAGAGATCACCTGAGAGTACAAACATCCTCGCTATCTCTCCTCACGTTCGTGGGAGCTTGCTGTTTAAGTCTATCATTCAAAGATCGTGGAAATTGACTAGGAGGGGACTGCAGTCTGAATGTTTACTCTCAAGACAAATTCCCTTCCAACCGGGCTGTCCTGGATGAGAATCAAACCCCGTACCTTTGAACAAGGGTATGACGTCTTATCCACGGGGCCAACCAGGGCCAACCAGTCCCCCCCCACACTTAAATCCCACCCCACCCCTTTGGTCATATCAATTAAAAATGGTTTGATGAGGGGGCTACCTTCAGTCACATCAATTAAGGGCTTTGCAGCATAACAATGAGGAGGCTACCTTCAATGAAGGGCTTTGCATAACATATCATACCTTCAAGGGCTTTGCATAACAATGAGGAGGCTACCTTCAGTCACAACAATGAGGGGCAGCTACCTTCAGTTACATCAATCAATAAAGGCTTTGCATAACAATGTTACGCGAAGGGCTTCCAACAACACCTGTCGGTTTGCATAACAATCCTTCAAAAGTCAGGCAAACTTCTCTGAACAAAGTGAATTGCTGCCTGTTATTGTTCCATAAGTATCCCCTAATACCCAGACTCTTAGGGTTCCGCCATCTCCCCCTCTTTTTCCCCATCCCCCCTCTTTTTTTCCCCTCCTTTTTCCCCAGTAGCAAAGTGTTCTTCTATGGGACGTAACCAACTACTAGAGCCCTAGGGAGTGTTGACCTCTGTCATGATAATCCCGAATCAGCCATTTGAATCAGTTCATGAGTGAAAACAGAATTACTTTTATCACCAGGGAAAAGACTAAGTTCTACAGAATGGAAAATGTTACATGTCATGTTTGTATTTTACTACCCAGGTATCTTTTTTTCATCAACACAAGAAAAACTCGGAATGTCGGTGTTCAGCTTAAGCATGCTATGGGAATACATTGCGTTGTTAATGATCTTCAATCCATAACAGAGACACCACTTTTCTGGAACATTTGTGTCAGTCTTGCCGAAAATATCCTGAATCTTTTGTTTTGGTGAATTCGTAAGATGGATCCACACCAGGATGTTATGGATTCGTCCTTGAACTTAATTGCAACTTTCCTTTAAGTTTCAATGAAATTAGTTCCATAGTTCTGTATTTAAAAAAATGTAATAATTCAAAAGAGAATCTTAAATGAGGCAGGGAGCAGTAAACAGTAAATAACAAGGAGGATAACTCTTGCATCCATGACGTCTCCTCCTTTCTTCTGTGTGCTCTGCGTTGTCAATTCTGCTGGGCGACTCCGTGTCATAAGCAACATTCGTTTGAAGTTATGGGCCTGGATTTATGTCATCATGCGAGCAAGAGGTACTTCCCTACTTGTTCGTTGTTTCCTATAATCATTTGGTTTAGAAGATGCTGGAACTGCTGTGTGACCCAAATCCACATCACAGATCTGCACCAAAGTGAAATGGATTCGTCGTCAGACCACATTCCAACCTTTTGACCAAGTTCATCGAAACTGGATGCAGTATTATAAGAAAAGCAGTTAGACTCAGAATCAAAAACTTACTTGGAGAATGTTTCGACAGGGTCACCCTGTCTTCATCATCTCACTGTTTCTGTTGTGGCAGCGAGGCCTGGTGGGGCAACTGTTGCCCTGGGGTGGATGCAGTAGTTTTTAGCATAAACTTGCAGACTGTCAGACAAAACCGAACAGACTGGCATGGAAACGTTACCTCCTTGGCTACATGTTGAACAGTATCTGAAGGCCATTGACACATCTCATCACGCTCTGTCCATGTCTCAGCCCTGAGGGGTAACGCACCACGAACGTGACCCCCCCCCCCCCCTTTTCCCCCTGGGTGTTCAGCAGGAGGGCTGCTGGCAATAACGACCACATGTGAAGGCCATTCACACAACTCATCACGCCGTCTCCTCATTGCTGGGCTCCGGGGCGAAGGATTGCATGAAGAACGGAATCAGCAAATGAGCAGGCAGCAGGCAGCCTGTGTCTGCTCGGTCCTCCGTGCAGTATGCATCAGTGTCAAAAGACAGCAACGGTAATACCGGCCTGGTCCATCTTCACCCGTGGGACTGAGTGACCTCTGAAACTCATCATGAAGATTTTTTTTTTTCGTTTAATTTTTTTTCTGCTTCTTTCTTTTCCCTTGTGTCTGCTTTTTCTTTTCTTTTCTTTTCTTTCCATCTTTCTTTCTTTGTTTTTTTTTTTTTTCTCTTTGTCTTTCCTTTTTTTTCTTTCTCATTACAGACCCCTCTCTCAGGCATTATTTTCACCTCGCTCATTCTAGTCCCTCAGTCACAGTCACCCAGCTGTGAAGACGCACACTGCAGGGCATTGAACTATCTCTGGGTCAAGTCATCAGTGGAGTTCAGAAGCAAGTGTTCTGCTTTATTATACACAGGATACACTGCCTGTTAGGCTCCCTAGCTAGCCCCAGGGCCATGCTTAATCGCTCCGCACCCAATTCTGCCCTTAAACCCTAATCTTCCCTTACCCTCTCCCCTCTCCTACTAAATCAGTTCTTTCAAAACTCTCTCTCCTACCAAATCAGTCCTTTCAAAAACCTCTCCCTTCTCCTACCAATCAGACCTTTCAAAACCCTCTCCCCTTTCCCACCAAATCAGTCTTTTCAAAACCTCTCTCCCCTCTCCTACCAAATCAATCCTTTCAAAACCCTCTCTTCTCTCCTACCAAATCAGTCCTTTCAAAACCCTCTCCTACCAAATCAGTCCTTTCAAACCCTCTCTCCCCTCTCCTACCAAATCAGTCCTTTCAAAAACCCTCTCCTACCAAATCA
>JADBJO010000801.1:507500-527500 GCA_016801955.1 Conus betulinus | reverse complement strand
AGCATCCTGAAGGCTGTAACTAATTTGTAAAAAAAAAAAAAAAAAAAAAAAAAAAAAAAAAAAAAAAAAAAAAAAGAAAAGAAAGAAAGAAAGAAGACATCAGCGGAAAAGGAACATAGAGACATTACAGACATTTGTGAATTTGTATGACATTATGATCATGGTATGCCCGAACAACTATGGGAACGTTTCATTTTTATGAGATAAAGTTGCACTGAACTGGTGCGATTGTCTGTTGCATCGTTGTCAATCTCCCCCTATGTCCGTTTCTCTGTTTTGTCTATACATTTCTCTCTCTCTCTCTGTGGCTCTGCTTCTGTGTCTTTGCACGCGCGCACGCGCGTGTGTGCGTGCGCGTGTGTGTGTGTGTGTGTATGCATGCATGTACGTATGTATGCGCGCGCGCGCGCATGTGCGCGTGTGTGTGCATATGCGCACGCGCGCGCGTCTGAATATATGTGTGGTTATTGTGGACGTGTGTCAATGGTTGCATGTTTTCGTAGATCCTACGTGTCTTGGTGCATGCACGCACACACAGGCAT
Source organism: Conus betulinus (assembly GCA_016801955.1). Taxonomy (NCBI): domain Eukaryota; kingdom Metazoa; phylum Mollusca; class Gastropoda; order Neogastropoda; family Conidae; genus Conus; species Conus betulinus. Next base: position 526,958 of record JADBJO010000801.1, on the reverse strand, counting down.
GTGTGTGCATCGTGCGCACACGCGCTCATGTGCACGCAGATCTACCAAGCAAAAAACAGACTACCTCCTATTGATACTGACAACCCTCCATCACCCTCCCTGTTTCTTCCCTGGGGCAGAGGGAACAAGGGGTATAAGGTTGGGGGGGGGTAGTTAGGCAGACTTAGGGTCGGAGTGGGGAGACTGGGGGCGGGGGGGGGGGGGGGGGAGGGGAAGGGTGAAGGAATGTCACAGATGAAGACTGTAGTTTTTAAAAGAGACGTAACACCCGTTAGCACCTAGGTCTGTGAACTAGCAGTTCCTGCAAGCCAATGGTTCCGGAGAAAGACGAGTCCACTGCCGTTATTCCAGCTCCTGAATTCCAATGGAAGAGACGCAACTCGTCTCGTCTTGTGAATGAGGTCAGACCGGAGAGAGCGGCACGTGCGCGCGTCATGTAGGGTTTGAACCGTGGAGCCACATACACCGAAACACAGTAGACACGCTGCGGCTTGAATTGTTCCAAGCATCTTCTCCGTTTAAAAGTGGGACTGTGACAGAGCTCATTGAACGACAGCTGGGAATTATCCACTCTGTGCAACCAAGCAAAGCTGAAATGGTTAGACTCTGGACGTCCATAGTGCCATCTCCAGCCGATCAATACTCCAGTCGAATCTATGGTGTACTGTGTAAGTGGTATGAATATATTTTGGCTGAAAAGGGTATGATTGTGCATAGGGAAATGCAATAGTTTGCCAATACCCAATGTGTTTGCAGAGGCTTTCGTTTTCCTCTACAGGATAATCATTTTCGTTCATGGCATGAAGTTTTAGACTTTTGTAACAAAGATCTGATTCACAGAAGTCATTTTAAAACAGTTTAAAGAATTATTTTAAACACAGAAATCATGATAATTATTTCAAACAACAAAAGACCATTTCTTGATTGCTAGAGTTCTACCTTCAGCCATTGATAAAATTTCCATGCAGCAGTAAACGTATGTTTGAAATTGAACGAAGACTTACATTTGCACGTTAAGAGCGATTCTGTAGATAATGTGATAAACAAGGTATAGGAGATGAGTTTCATGTTATTATGCTATACCCTAGGTAAACAGATTTAAGAGCAAAATCTGTACCAAGATGAAAAATTGGTGTTAAATCAGTTGATGATTTTTGCAGATTATTTTCTGACAGAAAGAAAAGATTGTTACATTTATGTAAATCTATCCAACCAAATTGAGCGAAGTAAACTTCGCCAGTTTTACCATTCGGTCATGGTGGTTACAACAAGCACCATTTTAGTTATAACTTCAAATATTATGTGTTTGTGGGGAGTCACCGTTTATTTATTTAGATTTTCTTCCTCTGTGGTCTTACAGAGATTACCATCTAAAATTCGATTCTTTGTATGAGTATGCATGTGGTTGAGCATGTGTATTTGCGTGTGTACTGTGGTCTGCGGTGGTAGTTGGGAAGAGAGAAGGGGAAAAAATAAAGATTTTGGCAGATGTAAGGGACGTTGAGCGAGAAGCAGACTGTATGTACGAAGCCTGCTGTCCATATTGATTTGCAGTCCAGGAGATAAATATCAATTTCAGCCAGGTCCCTCTTCCCTTGGGAACGTGCGGGAAAGTTGAGAAGCCATCCATTGCAGGGGAAAAAAGGCGCCTGTAGCTTCATGTTCATGAACTGACCAGTTCATCTGACATTGGCTGACCTCTCCAGGTGCCACCTGTCCTTTGTTGTCTACTACCCTTCACTGTGTGTGTGTGTGTGTGTGTGTGTGTGTGCGTGTGTGTGTGCGCGCGCGCGCGCGCGTGTGTGTGTGTGTGTGCGCGCGCGCTTTTGCGCATATGCGCGGAGTGTGTTGTGATTATATGCATTTATGGTGTGGGGTGGTGTGTCGACAGAGAGGGAGAGAGAATGCACTTGTGCGTACATGTGTGTGTGTGTGTGTGTGTGTGTGTGTGTGTGTGTGTGTGTGTGTGTTCATGTGCATGTGTGGAGTGGTGGTGGTGGTGGTGGTGGTGGTGGTGGTGTACCTTTTTTTCTACCATCATTCTGGCTACCTAACCGGGTTTTAGCTAGCCATCCCTCAATGGCTGGCTACATACTGTGTGACCGACTACCAACAAGGTGACAGGCTGCCTCACCCTTTCTGTGAATGTTTACTTTCAATGCGACATGCCACTGATGTTGACAGTCCACTTACAGTTCAGCTTCTGCCATCACCACGTCGACTCCACGGTGACATGCTACCCGATGTAGATTAGCCATTGTACTATCCAGCACCACAGCATTTCCATCCACATTCCGTCTGCCCCTAATACGCCCACCGTGTCACGCCCTTCATTTGCGCCCCCTCCTCCAATGTACGCACGCACACCTGTGTCACACCCTGCATCAACGCCCCCTATACACCCACACGTCAGGCTCTGAATCTTCATTTCCTGTTTCCCCACTCATGCTATGTCCTATATGATAGTATATCCACGTCACGCCCTGAAAACTGTGCATCCTGTACGCCCACCTGTGTCACGCCCTTGAAAACTGTGTATCCTGCACGCCTATCCATGTCACCCCTGAAAACTGTGCATCCTGCTCGCCCACCCATGTCACGCCCTGAAATCTGTGTATCCTGCTCGCCCACCCATGTCACGCCCTGAAAACTGTTTCCTGTACGCCCACCTGTGTCACGCCCTGCGTCTGTGTATCCTGTATATTACGCCGAAAATCTGTCCGCCCTCCTCTCTACCCGTACCCTCACCCCCAGCCCTGAAAACATGTCACCCCCCCCCCCCATTCCGCTACGCTGCTAATATCAGGCCCTGATGATCCGCGACCGCCGTACCCTCACTAATGTCACACACTGAAAACGCGCCCTCCATGCCCTCCCCCCCCCCCCCCCCCCGCACCTTATGCATATCCATTTCAAGCATTGCATCTGTTCCCCCCATCCAATCGCCCCCCCAAGTCACTGTGTATCCTCGTACCGCCCCCCCAGCCCCAATACGCCCACCATGTCCCGCCCTTTATCTGCGTCCCGTCTGCCCCAATAGGTCACCCAGATCAAGGCGTGCACCTCTGGCCCCCCAATAAAACACCCACATCACGTCCTTCATCCGTGTCCCCCCCCCCCCAACACGCTGACCACGTCAAGCCCTTCATTCGCCCCTCTGCCCCAGTGACACCCACGTTTCGTCCTTCACCCGCCCCCCCTCAACCACAACGAGACGCCCACGTCACGTCCTTCACTCGCCCCCTCAACCACAACGAGATGCCCACGTCCCGTCCTTCAACTCACCCGCCCCCTCAACCACAACGAGAGACGCCCACGTCCACGTCACTGTCCTTCACCCCCCCCCCTCAACCACAACGAGACGCCCACGCCACGTCCTTCACCCGTGCCGCTCTGCCCCAATAAAACGCCCATACTCATGCCGTTCTTCTGCACCTCTGCCCCAAATACACACACCCTGGTCACGCCCTTCATCCGCGGCCTCTCTGCCCCAATACGCCCACCATGTCACGGCCTTTACCCACGCCCCATGTGTCCCAATGAAACCCCACCAAGTCACACCCTTCACCTGCTGCCTCCCCACCCCCCTCCCCCCCTCCGCCCAAGTAAGTCACCCACGTCACGCCATTCATCCGCTCCCCCCTGTCCAATACGCTCAACCTTGTCGCGCCTTTCCTGCGCGTCCTACTGTCCCAAAACGCCCACCTATATCACGTCCTTCTGTCCCCAAACGCCCACCTATGTGGCGCCCTTCTGTCCCAAAACGCCCACGTATGTGGCGCCCTTCTGTCCCAAAACGCCCACCTATGTGGCGCCCTTCTGTCCCAAAATGCCCACCTATGTGGCGCCCTTCTGTCCCAAAACGCCCCACCTATGTGGCGCCCTTCGGTCTCAAAACGCCCACCTATGTGCGCGCCCTTCCGTCTCAAAACGCCACCTATGTGGCGCCCTTCTGTCCCCCAAACGCCCCCCTATGTGGCGCCCTTCCGTCCCAAAACGCCCACCTATGTTACACGCGCTTCTCTCCCCAAACGTCCCCCTATGTCACGCCTTTCATCCCCGCCCTTCTGCCCCAAAACGTTCATTCATTTCAAGCCCTTTATCCCCCCCCCCCCCCCCCCCTTCCTCCTCTGCCCCAATATGCCCACCCCTGCCACGCCCTGTATCTGCGGCACATCTGCCCCAGTACGCTCACCCACGTTACACCCTTCATCGACGTACCCTGTACGCCCACCCGGTCATGCCCTGAAATCTTCCCTCCCTGTTCCCCCAATCATGTCTTTCCTTGAAATCCGCGCCCTCTACACCTTAGGCGATTTCAGGCCCCGACATCTGTCCACCCTGTACGTCTACCCATGTCATGCCTTCCCCACCTTATCCCCACCTGTATCATGCTTTTCATCAGCGCCTGCCGTACCCAGACCCATGTCACACTCTGAAATATACAACACACCCCACCCTCCTCCTTTACCCCCCACTGGGGTTGGGCGCAGAAATCCACACCCCCTATATTCCCACTCATGTCACGTCCCGAACTCTGCGCGCTCCTCCTCCCTAACCCTCTCCCTCCGTACCCCAACCCAAGTCATGATGCCAAATCCGCACCACCTACCTCCATCCACGTCAAGCTCTGAAACCCATGCCCCTTCTAGTCCCACCCATGTTATTCTCTGCATCCACTCTCCTTGTATCCCCCACCCCCCCCCCCCCCCATGCATCTTAATCTTAATCCCCCCCCCCCCCCCCCCATGTCCAGATTGGAAATCCGCGCTCCCTGTATCCCCACCCATGATGCCCTGCATCTGCACCTCCTCCCCGTCACCCCACCCATGTCACGCCCAGCAACCGCGACCGCCGTAACCCCCCACCCATGTCATAGGCTGCATCCACGTCCTTTAATCCTGCAACCGTGTACGCTGCATCCGCCACCCCGTATCCATGGCATACTCTGCATCCATACTCTACATCCGCCACCCCCGTATCCATGGCATACTCTGCATCCGCCACCCCCCCCATATCCATGGCATACTCTGCATCCATCCACCCCCCCGTATCCATGGCATACTCTGCATCCGCCACCCCGTATCCATGGCATACTCTGCATCCACCACCCCCGTATCCATGGCATACTCTGCATCCGCCACCCCGTATCCCCTTGCCATCCGCCACCCTGTATCCATGGCATACTCATCCGCCACCCCGTATCCATGGCATACTCTGCATCCGCCACCCCGTATCCCCGCCACCCCGTATCCATGGCATACTCTGCATCCGCCACCCCCCGTATCCATGGCATACTCTACATCTGCCATCCCGCCACCCTGCATCCGCCATGGCATACCATGGCATACTCTGCATCCCACCACCCCATATCCATGGCATACTCTGCATCCGCCACCCCGTATCCATGGCATACTCTGCAATTTCCATCCTACTCTGTGTCCCAACACATCATCCCCTGTGTTCGCTTCATCCTCATCCGTCCTACGTCCCCAACCCCCTGTGTTCGCACCCCCCCCCCCCCCCCCCCCCCACCCACTCCGTCCCTTCCACGTGCGCCCACCCTGGTCACTGCCAGCTTCCGTGCCCCGTATACTGTACCTCCATCCATGTCATGCCCAGCATCTGTGCCTCACCGTTGGCTCGCCGATAGAACGAACATATGACTGAACCAGCCGACTGACCGACAGAACGAATCAATGACTGAACGCCCGACGGACCAACTGAACGAACGTATGACTGAACGACCGACTGACCAACTAAGCGAACGTATGACTGAACGACCGACTGACCAACTAGATGAATGATTGAAAGAGCGACCGACTGACCAACTAAACGAATGAATGACCAACTGACCGATTGACGACCGACTGACCCAATGAATGACTGAACGAACGGCCAACCAGACAAATTTACGAACGAATGACTTAACAACCAACTGACCGACTGGACGAACGAATGACTGAACGACCGCCCGCCCAAAATAAATGACTGAACGACTGAATAACTTACCGATTGACTGATCCAGTGAATAACTGAAACTGCCGACTAACCAGCTGAAAGTATTAATGACTGAACGACCGACTGAACGAATGCATGACAGAAAGACCGAGTGAATGAATGAATGACTGGACGACCGACTGACTAAATCGCTGACTGAACGACTGATTGGCCAAGTGAACGCGTGGATGACTGAACGACCGAGTGACCAAATGCATGACTAAATGAGCGACCAATCGAACAAATGCAGGAACCTGTAACTAAACGAAGAAATGGACGAATTAATGTCTGAACGACCGACTGACCGATGAATGACAACGGACAACCGACCGAACAAATTCACGAACGAATGACTGAACGACAGACCGACTGAACAAATAAATGACTGGACGACCGATTGACCGAATCAATTACTAAACGATCGACTAACCAACCGAACGAAAGAATAACTGAACGACCGACTGCACGAATGATTGATTGAACAACGGACTGACCGAATGAATGACTGAGCGACCGGCTAAATAACTGAACGAATGACCAGACGAATAAATGTCTGAACGATGACTAACCGAATGAATGACTGATCGAGCGACCGACTGAATGACTGAACGACCGACCGACCGAATGAACGACCGAATAAACGAATGAATATCTGAACAACCAACTGAACGGATGAATGACTGAACGAGTGACCAACCCAAATAAATGTCAAACGTACGACCGATTAGCCAAATCATTGACTGAACAATTGACGGACTGCTGAACGGACGAAAGACTGACCGACCAACTGACCGAATGAATGACTGAACGACCGACTGAATGACAGACTGACTGAGCGAGTAATCGAAGCAATGACTGAACGACCGACTGACCAAATGAATGACTGAACAAGCGACCCGATCGAACAAATGAGCGAACCAGTGACTGAACAACCGATTGACGTACTGAACAAATGGATGACTGAATGAGTGACCGGACGATCAAACGGGCGAATGACTGAACAACCGCTGAAAGAATGAATGTCTGAAAGACCGACTGACCGACGAATGATTGAACAACCGACTGAACGAATGAATGTCTGAAAGACCGACTGACCGACGAATGATTGAATGAACAGCTGGGCGGACAAATCTGCGAATGAATGACTGAACGACCGACTGACTGAACGAATAATCGTCTTAAAGACCAACTGACCGACTAAACGAATGTATGAATGAACGACCGACTGACCGAATCAATGACATAACGACCGACTGAACCGAATTAATGACTGAAAGACCGACTGACCGAAAGAACAACTGAAAGACCGACTGACCAACTGAACAAATGAATGACTGAACGACTGGCTGACCGACCGACCGAATGAATGTTTGAACAACGACGACCGAATGAATGTTTGAACAACCGACTGACCGAATGAATGTTTGAACAACCGACCCGAATGTTTGAACAACCGATCGACCCGAATGAATGTTTGAACAACCGACCGACCGAATGAATGTTTGAACAACCGACCGACCGAATGAATGTTTGAACAACTGACCGAATGTTTGACCGACCGAATGAATGAATGTTTGACACAACCGACTGACCGAATGAATGTTTGAACAACCGACCGACCGAACCGACCGACCGAATGAATGTTTGAACAACCGACTGACCGAATGAATGTTTGAATAACCGACCGACCGAATGAATGTTTGAATAACCGACCGACCGAATGAATGTTTGAATAACCGACCGACCGAATGAATGTTTGAAATCAACCGACCGATCGAATGAATGTTTGAACAACCGACCGACCGAATGAATGTTTGAACAACCGACCGACCGAATGAATGTTTGAATAACCGACCGACCGACCGAATGAATTTGAACAACCGACCGATCGAATGAATGTTTGAACACAACCGAATGTTTGAACAACCGACCGACCGAATGAATGTTTGAACAACCGACCGACCGAATGAATGTTTGAACAACCGACCGACTGAATGAATTTGAACAACCGACCGACCGAATGAATGTTTGAACAACCGACCGACCGAATGAATGTTTGAACAACCGACCGACCGAATGAATGTTTGAACAACCGACCGACCGACCGACCGAATGAATGTTTGAACAACCGACTGACCGAATGAATGTTTGAATAACCGACCGACCGAATGAATGTTTGAACAACCGACCGACCGAATGAATGTTTGAACAACCGACCGACCGAATGAATGTTTGAACAACCGACCGACCGAATGAATGTTTGAACAACCGACTGACCGAATGAATGTTTGAATAACCGACCGACCGACTGTTTGAACAACCGACTGACCGAATGAATGTTTGAACAACCGACTGACCGAATGAATGTTTGAAACAACCGACTGACCGACTGAATGTTTTGAACAACCGACTGACCGAATGAATGTTTGAACAACCGACTGACCGAATGAATGTTTGAACAACCGACTGACCGAATGAATGTTTGAACAACCGACTGACCGAATGTTTGAACAACCGACTGACCGAATAAAGCACTGAACGAGCATCCGACCAAACAAAATTTCCGGAGGAATGACTGAACAACCGACTGAACGAATAAATGGCTGAACGACCGATTGGTCGTTTGAGCGAATGAATAGCTGTACAAGCGACCGACCGACCGAGCAGTCACGAACGAATGACTGAACGACCAACTGGCCGACTAGGAACGTGATCGATCTGCCGACCGATTGAACAAATGCACGAGGACACACACACACACACACACACACACACACACACACACACACACACACACACACACACACACACGAACGAATATATGAGAGAAAAAAAAAAAAAAAAAAAAAAAAAAAAAAAAAAAAAAAAATGCCACACAAAGTACGAAAAGAACACAAACAATTGTAAAACTAAACTCGTCTAAAGTATCGCGAGGGTTGGGCGGGATTGGGAAGAGAGGGGCGCGAGGGGGGGGGGGGGGGGGGGGGGGAGACTGTTGTTGCAATTGTATGTGCCATTCGGGGGTTTGGGGGAGGGGAGAGTCTGTTGTTGCAATTCTCTGTGCCATTCGGAGGTGGGGGGGGGGGGGGGGGGGGGGCGGGAGGACTGTTTGTTGCAATTCTGTGCCATTCGGGGTGGGGGGGGGGGGGTGGGGGACTGTTGTTGCAATTCTATGTGCCATTCGGGGTTGAGGGGAGGGAGGAAACACCTGTTGTAATTGCATGTGCCATTAATTTCAATGTAAAACACCTGAACTGTGTCTGTAAAAGCAAAAAAAAAAAAAAAAAAAAAACCTAAAACTTTCCATCGGTAATAAATTATGACCACATCAAAGGGCACACACACACTACATTACACTGCTTAGAGGTAGAGTAAGTTAGTAAGTAGTAGCAAGCAAGTAAATGAATAAACAAATAAATCGTGAAACAAATACGGTAACCAAATGATCAATCATATACTCTCTAGTTAACTACCGAACTAGATTAATAGAATAAATGACAAATGCAGGAACGAATGATGTTTATCTATCTATCTATCCATCCAATATCCATATCAATATTTCTCACAGTATATCACACACACACACACGTTTAGTGCGCATGCGTGTGTGCGCGCGCGCGCGTGTGTGTGTGTATGCGTGCGTGTGTGTGCGCGCGCGCGCATGTATGTGTCATTTATTTAACGTCTTTCCACTAATCGTGATATTAGACGGGGGGAAAAAAAAAAAGTGCATGAGTAAGAGAGTAAGACTTGTGCATGTCTAAACTGTATGGAGTTCTACATATTCATGTACGTGTGTATACATATGGATGCTTAGGCGTGAAAATGTATGTGCATTTGAATGTGTGTGTGTGTGTGTGTGTGTGTGTGTGTGTGTGTGTGTGTGTGTGTGTGTGTGTGTGTGTGTGTGTGTGTGTGTGTGTGTAGTAGCCTGCATGTGAACGTAGCCGTGCAAAGACTGACTGTGATGTATGTTTGTGTAAATGCATATATCGTTATTTGAATGAAATGGCTGATCAGAAGATGAAAACAGTCAGAACTGATTACAAGAAAAATTGTAAATGAAATATACCAGAAAAGGCATACGAATCATTAAAAAACCAGAATCGCATAGATATAAAAAAAATCAAACTGAAACAGAATCGAATAGATAAAAACAGTTGAACTACTAGCCTACATGAAATAATTATCTTTAAATTTATTGAATGGGACTGATGAAATACTTTTCCATCACATTTTATTTTTGATCCCTCTCTCTCTCTCTCTCTCTCTCTCATTTTCCTCTTTTTTAACTTCGTCCTTCGGTTGACCTCTCTCTCTCTCTCTCTCGATTTTATGATAATGACGACGATGATAATAATGAATGAGAGGAAAGACACCTCGAGAATGATGACTAATAGGCGAGATGGCATGAACAGCATGTGATAAGGATAAATGAAAGGAACGGATGTGCAAAACAGTGAAAATCGATGGACGGTAAATTGGAGAAAAAAAAAAAAGAAGAGAAGCACGTGTAGTGAACAATGACGGTCGAGAGGAGATGACGACGACTGGAGAGAATCCATGATGGACCGGAGGGAAAGAAGAGAACGCCAGAACGAGAAATGAATGGTGGGCCTGGGACAGAAAGAAAAGATCGTGAGACTGAAGACTGTTGGAGAGAACTCGAGAATGATGAATGATTATTGTCATCATTATTATTATCATCGCAAATACTTATATAGCACCTATCCTCGGCTAGAGACTAAGCTCTAAGCTCTTTACGATCCACAATCGATTACACAACGGGCTGCCTACCTGGGTAGTGCCGACGGAAGAGCTGCCAGCTGGCGCTTCATTCAGTCGTTTCCTATGTCACCCAGTCAATATTATTCAATACTGTTCACTCACTTTCCTTCCTTACTTCGTTCTGTCCATTTAAATCACGCAGGATGCATGCTTTGTGTAACGTGTCATCCACACTAACGGCCAAACTGGCCTTCTCTTCCGATAGTTGGTGATGGGATTTTACGTGTGTGCAGGATGTTATGCGTGCGTTCACACACGGAACCTCGGTTTATAGTCTCATTCGAATGACTGTATGGGGAATGGAGTCAGAACCAATGTTAACTCCGAGGGAAAAATCCCCCTGTGCCGAAACGGCCCGGCGGAGATTCGAACCTGTAACCCCAAGATCACCAAAATTTGGAGTCCGGCGCTCTACCACTGAGCTATTCCGGCCCCATAGGGCAGAAAAATGGCATGACAAAGGATGGACAGAATGAGAATAGGAGAAGGCGGTGACTGTGAATGGCAGACGGGATAGGAAGGTGAACGGAAGTGTCTGATGAGTAATGAGGATGGAAAATACGATGAAACATGAATGCTAGATGGAATGACCAGAGAAGAGCGTGCCACTGGTGACTGTTAGACGAGAGGAAAATTAGAGTGGGAAGACTTTGACAGAGACCTGGATGAAAACAACACAAAAAGCCTCCATATCTGTGAAAGATAAACCAACGGAAATTAAAGTCAGCACCACTCAGGACAATGACATAACCGTCTCATACAGGAAGAAAACATCATATAAGAAGGTACGGGAACGTTGCTTTGAGCTCTTCAACAAACAGAGCAAAACAGATGCAAATGTGTTAACAGTTCTGGTTTCATCGATTAGAGATGACTTTCCAACACTTGTCGTAGATGTCGTAGTAGCAGTGAAGTCGCTGAAACATGACAAGGCTGCAAGCAACACAATCTGACACACTAGCGAGTGGCTGACGCCAAGGAGACTCGACCACTAATCGTCACACTTCTAGACAGGGAAAATCCTTAACATCGCCAGAATAACGCAAGATTAGTTAGAATAAGCAAACAACGCAGTGCTCACAATCATTTTGAACAGATTACAGTTACAAACAGACACCGCTGTATCTGAAAGGCTGAAGTATCATCAAACAATTTTTTAACCCTTCGCCGAAAACACCTGCAACACCAGCAGTTCTATCGAGCGGTTTGACAGAGTTAGTCCGGGGATGCTGCAGGCGTTATGACGAAATTCGATATCAGGACAAAGTTAATCAACAACATCCAAGCAAGCAGACTTCAAAGTGACCAGCGCAGTACTCACGAAGGGCTGAAAAATGGTCCCATATATAGTCAGGATTCGTCAGGGCCCTTTTCTCTCAATTTTCACGATAGTCCTAGAATGCGTCACGAATGGACAACTTGAAGATCATGTTTACACAATCAACACTGCGCGAACTATCACGTACCTTCACTTTGCTGGTAACTTCGATGGCCTGGCGGGCACTAAACAAGAATTCACTAAGCTTGCTAAAACACTGGATGAAACATCTTCAAGACATGCAGGGATATCAACACCGAGAAGACCAAGCTAATGGCCAGCCACAGCACTACCTTCAGTGCTGATATTACCATTGAGAGAAGCTAGGAACTGCTGAACAGTTCATATATCTGGGATTTATTTTCAGTGATTGGGGATTTAAATCAGACATTCTCTCAAGAGCAGCAAGGACAGTAGCTCTGTCCAGACTGAACCCTGTATGGAAAGGCAACATTTCAGTGACACACAAATCTGGCTCCTGCATGCACGGGTGTATTTCATTTTCCTATATGCATACGCGACATGGGACCTGGAAGAAAGAACCCGACCATAGAAATGAGGTGTGATTGCAAAATACTATACGTCAGATACACTGATTACATCACCCACTGAACAAGTGCGTCAGAACAGGAAACAGCACGTCGGGCCATACAAAGATTTGCTGACACTAGCAGGACAAAGAATCTACCTTGGCATTGATTGTCATGAAGATCCAACGGCCCCGCTAAAACAATCATCCGGGAAAGTGTTGTTGGAGAAGCAACAGCAAGGAAAGAAAAAAAATGGACTGACAACATTGCAGAATGGACAGGGAAACATCTGTAGAGACCAGAGAGAACAGAAACACATGGACTGACAACATTGCAGAATGGACAGGGAGACCGTCTGTAGAGCCCAAGCCCTCGGAACACAACCGACAAAACTGGAGAATCTGGCGAACAGTTCTTCAGTGCGATGCCCCAAAGACTTCAGACGAACCTAGAACAAAAAAGAAGTCGATATTAGTGATACTACGACAAAATTATTCTTGCACATTTAAATGTTTGGGTTTTTTTTTCTGATCCAGAGCGTGTGCTTTACTCTAGTTTTGAGCCATCTGTTTACTTTTCTTTAATGATTTGGATACAAGGCTTTAATATGTTCTTGAGTCTCAAACAAAATGCTGATGTTGTCATCTTTGTCAGATGATAACACGTTAACATTCTCACCTGTCATTAGTACAGCAAAATCATTATGGAATTTGGCCTATCGGTTCTCTCAGTGAGACATGACAGGTACTGCTGGACCAGATGAAAATGACGACGTGTGAACAAAATGGCATTTTTAGAATGATTCATTTGTATAATTTCTGACTGGCTGCAGAGACACCGTGTGTCGATCTCTTTTCAGACAGTCCTTGCCAGGGTCTTGCTTGCTTCTGAATTCAAGACAAAAAAAAAAACTTGAATAAAAACGACCAGCTTTTGACACCTTACCTTATTCTGAAAAAGACAGTAAGCAGGCTCCATGGTATGAGTTCAGTATATTTGTGTGTACCGGATTGCCAAGCATTGATTCAATAGCTCTACTGTCTGTAGATTGTATTTTATTTAACAAGCTATGCAGGGCTGAAAAATAAACTTCTTACAGATAAATCGGTTTTGATCGGACGAGGCTGATGACTGTGGTAATGGAAGTTTGTTGTTGTTGTTGTAGTTTGATCCCACGGTTAAGCACCGATTTCTGTATTTAAAAAACAAACAAAAAAAAACAAAAAAACCTGACTTTCTCCTTGCTGTCATTATCGAATTCTCATTATGTAATTTTCCATTCAATTACTAGTTAGGTGATTATTAAAAACTTCGTCTTGCGAATGTTGTCAGGTTTTGTCATCTGCTTCTTATTGTAGCAATAGTGTCGGTTCTCGCCGTTACTAAAGAAAAAAAATCAGAATTGGGTGTTTTCTCTCCCCAATGTGCATGCCCATTTTATTCCATGTATATGTTTCATGTATCTATCTCCAGTTGATGAATATTTTGTGCATGATTTATTATCCTCATCGTCTTAGACTTGCAGCTGTCTAGATGGAAGTATTTTCTGAATATTATAGAGCATGCATCTGTCCAGATGGAAATATCGTCTGAATATTAACAGCATGCATGTCTTTCGACGGTACCTTAGGTAGGGTCATACGTAAGAGTAGCACACACACAACGGAAGCAAGAATGGCAAATCAAAAGGTATGGATAATGATTCTGAAAAGATGACTACATTTTGCCTTCTCTTACACATTCACATTCTCCAGCTTAAACAATTGTTGATACAAAACTTAGCCGATTCTACTCATTTTTCACGGTTAACCGCAGTTCTTTGTTATTGTAAGCTTTTAATGATAATTATACAATGTATTTTTTATAATACAATAAAAACAAAATAGTAAGAGCAAGATTTATGACCTTCACATACAATACCATAAAACAGAAAGCATCAATGAAGAAGAACAGTACACACAAGAGAATAGGAATTAAGGGGGGGGGGGGGGGGGGGGGGGGAGGGGAGGGGGGAGAGAGAGAGAGAGAGAGAGAGAGAGAGAGAGAGAGAGAGAGAGAGAGAGATCAGAACTCAGAAATTTAATGCACATTGGCGTTTAGCCACAAGACATGGAGGTAACAAATGGAAATGGGAGTGGTGAGGCTGGGGAAGGGAGTCACGGAGCCGGGGGAATGGTAAGGAATGACGGGGAGAGCGGGATGGAGGGGAAGAGGATAAACATAATCCAAATTTCACATTTCACAATCTTGACGAGCTCTTTTAAACTTGAATGTGTATCAACAATCCAAAATCAATGTATCTTAGCCAACAAAACTACAGCACATGAGTGAATGATAAAGATTTATATAACATAAAGTACGAGAATAAATATCAAGAGTTATCAAGCCGCAATGATAATCAAGACGTTATGGTCTAAGATATAAACTTACTCCTTTTTGTTGATTGCATGGAACACACACCTTCAAACATCATGCCTGTGATTCATATTTGTTGTTTTCAACAGAATATTTACAGACATCGATTCTTTTAGAAATTTAACTCGAAGATCTATATACAGGGCAACAATCAAATAAGAAATGATGCTCATTTTTACCTTGACCCACATAAACTGAACATTTTTTTAATCTTCGACAAACCCACTGTACCGATGTACATCATTATTCAGTGGAAGCACGTTAAGTCTGAACTGAGAAAAGGCTACACAAAAGCAGTACACATCCATCCATATCACAACGCACCCGTTCTTTTTCGAAAACAGTTTTGAATGTTCTCTACGTGCCATATCTGTCCCGATCTCTAACAGTTCCGTTCTATTCTTGAATAAAGGAATCGCCAATTCTCAGCTTAAAAAAACAAACTCAAAAAATGTTTTACATCACTAACTCATTCCTGCAACCGAGGCCGTTAGGAAAGGGACCATGGGAGTTAAATAATAATTATGACAATAATGATGATAACAATAGCAATAATGATAACAACAGCAATAATCTTCTCTCCATCTTATTTTCTTTCACTTTTATATGATTTTCCCTTCCCTCTTCCCTCTATGTAGGGGGAGAAGTTGGTATATGAGCGCCTCCCAACCCCCACCCCCCTTTTTTTTCCTTGCTTTTCCTTTCATTTTTTCATGTTAACCTTTCCCCATGATCAATTCCATTCTTTTCGGCCAGTATTATTATATCAATACCAACATTATTTCACTTACACAATTAGTAACATGATCATCATCCAGCAGTACTGTTTACTTTCCCAACAATACTGTTTGCATTAGTTTCCCCCTGTGTGTGTGTGTGTGTGTGTGTGTGTGTGTGTGTGTGTGTGTGTGTGTGTGTGTGTGTGTGTGTGCGTGCGTGTGTGTGTGCCCGTGTGTGTGTGTGTGTGTGTGTGTGTGTGTGTGCGTGTTTAATAAACACGTTAACCCTTTTTTCACTGATCATGAGAATGGCCACTGGACTGGGGGGGGGGGGGGGGGGGGGGGGGGGGGGGGGGGGAGAACAACACATGTTGAACTGGTGTTGAACTGGGGATAAATGTGTAAACGAGGAATGTTGGTCTGGGTATAAAGACAAGAATGATGAATATTGGACTGGGGGACTTGAGAGAGAGAGAGAGAGAGAGAGAGAGAGAGAGAGAGAGAGAGAGAGAGTGAGGGAGGAGAGAGAGAGAGGGGGGGGGGGGTGATGATGAATGTTCGACGGGAGGAAAAAGAGAATGATAAATGTTGGACTGGAGGGGAAGAGAAGAACGAAGGAAAGATTAATAAAAGATAGATCATGATGCTGATGAATGAAAAACGGATGGAGAAAGACAAGGAAAGGGGAAAAGTTTGAGAATGATCGTCTTCATGAAAACAGAATCGCCATGGAGTAATAGTGGGCACAATCAGCACAGAATGAGTCGGAATGAGAAGACGGGAACGCGTTGCCGAGTGGTTGACACGATGAGACGAAGAGAACATAAAAATGCTGAGTGTAGGAGGAGGGCAGAACATGAACACAGTAAAATGAAGAACAGAAGAAGAGAACATGAGAGACCAAAGGTAACTGGGGAGTGTGAGAAGGATGAATGGCGGACGAGTGAAGAAAAGGAACACAAAGATCAATGGATGTGAGGAGAAGACAACTGATGAATGCTGCTTCGGAAGAGGACATGAGTTTCAGAGCATGAATTATGGATGGGAAAACAATATAAGAATGACGAATGACGAGCGAGATGAAAAAAAAAAGAGAGAACTGGATGAAGTTGAATATGGTACATCCATCCTGCTGTTCAACACTGCCGAAAGAGAAGTAAAGGAGAAAGAATGAATATGGCTGTATCAGAAGTTCGTAGCAATGCAGAACAATAGGTAAGCAGTGTATAAA
The DNA here is from genome assembly GCA_016801955.1 of Conus betulinus. Taxonomy (NCBI): domain Eukaryota; kingdom Metazoa; phylum Mollusca; class Gastropoda; order Neogastropoda; family Conidae; genus Conus; species Conus betulinus. The sequence goes on along the minus strand of JADBJO010000801.1, from coordinate 509,957 downwards.
AGGAACTGTTTGAATCAAAAATGAATGGAAATGGGGGGGGGGGGGGGGGAGAGAGGCTGCAGGACTTAAAAGGTTGGAGGTGTAGTTGTAAAAGACCAAATATGACGTAAGAGAATGAGGAGTATGGAGAAATGAATAATGTATTACAGTGGGTATGGGCGGTAATGGAAGGGGGCTAAAGTTAATGGAGAGAGGGGGAGATACTAGAGGCTCTCAGTTTCAAATCCATGAAATGTTAAAAGAATAGAACTGCAGTGGAAAAGCAAGTAGAAAGAAACTCGTTGACAGCGTGGCAGCAGATAGTCCTCAGAAGAGAAGCTCCTTCAAGCAAGTGTTTCAGCCCTTATCTCCTGACACTCTAGGGGGGTTGGGCGTCACCCGGTTCATGACTCGGGATGTCCCTCTGCTGCCCCTTTTTTCCCCATCTTGGGACGAGCCATGGCTGGGATTCGAACCCATGCCCCTCTGGACATGCTCATTTTCCACTTAACGACTCGCGCACTAACCACTGAGCCACTGGGACACCTGATATTTGTAGGAAAGTTAAGCGTTATGAAGTTCACTTTTGTTCCTCCTTGACCAGATCCAGCTCGAACACCTCTCTGCTGCTGCTTCTGCCATTGCTTTCAGGGCTCTGGTTTTTCCCTGCCTGCAACTGAGAGCTGTTTCACGAGGCTGTATGCAGACGTTCCTACAAACCCCCTAGCTCCAAATTGCCACCGAGATGGAAACAGTCGGTGGTGTGTCCAATCTTTTCATCATGTCCACAACATCTTTATACGATAAAGTGAAGCTCTCTGAACATCAATTAGCAACATGAAAGGTAGAATAATGGAGAGAAAATTGGATTGAAAAGTATAATATGCTGGTGTGAAAGAATGGATGTGTTAAGCAATGGAAAGGAAGTAGAACAAGTGTTGTGGTGAGCATCAGAAAATCAAGCGTGAGTGGAAATTGGGAAAAAGTGGGATATTCATAAGGAGTAAGCAACATCTATCTGAACAGTGTATTTTGAGTGGACCAGGCATAAACCCTATCAGGACCGTAAGCATTTATAAAACATTATCAGTTATATCGAGTCGCCAGACTGAGAATCGATACACGCATGGATCAAAATTTTAAATAAGGCCAAGGTTTCTTCAGTCAACGTAGTTTCAACATAGTTACTTCAGGAACCCCACCCTTCCCATCAATAACCATACCCACCCCATTAAATAGTAAGCTCAGGATAAAGCACCCAGGCCGTTGTAAGATCACATACGCCCGAGGCTTCATGTGTTGATGTATTGATGCTCTGATAGTATCGGCGTAGTGTTGAATGGAATAAACCCTTTACACCCATCTCTTCCTGTCCATCCCCCACCCCCTCCGACCGGCCCTCCTGTTGCAGGCTATCCCGTCTGCCCTACCACCTTGGTGAGAGTCGACGCTCAACCTGAATATGATCTCAGATCGATCCTGGCTCGGATGTCACTTCTCTGCACAGGGTCTATACTGAATCATCAGCTTTAACATTAGTTTGATTAGTTGTGTGTGGACATTTGTTGTTGTTGTTGTGTGTTGTTTTTAATACATATAAATATGTCTACTATTATCTGGCGATGAAAAGACATTAAATTAACCACTGACCTGAACTGAACTAGTTTGACCGATGTGCAAGAAATCTTAGCAACGAAATATTGTTGATTCTACCAGCGGTATAACAAAAGAAAAACGTGTGTGTGTGCGCGTTTCGCGGAACGGCAACGAAATAACTTTGCGCGCGTGTGTGTGTGTGTGTGTGTGCGCGCGTGTGTGTGCGCGTGTGTGTGCGTGTGTCTATGCGTCAGTGTGTGTGTTCGTGTGTGTGTGCGTGCGCGCGCTCGCGCACGGGTATGTGTGTGATAAATTTCAGTTTAAGAGGAAAGCGTCTTTTACAAACGTTAAAGAACAGCTCCAGACATCATTGGACTTTGGATGGCTGGATACAAACAAAGGATGTTCTTGTCCGATCGAGATCGTCCGGATATAATGGTGAAAAACCACACACACACACACACACACACACACACACACACACACACACACACACACACAATTATCAAGAGAAGCATGCTTGTGTTTGAGGAGAAATGAAATGAATGACTCAAGGCTGAAAACATTATCAAAAACAAAACTGAGATGGCAGTATCAGAATTGGGCATGGACATGTCTGTTCTAGCACAGCTCGAGTAGACCGCAGAAGTATTTCAGGGCTGCCAACACGCACTAAAACAAAGAAAACAAAAACAACAACAACAACAAAACAAAACAAAAAAAGAACGAGGAAACAAATCGCAGACAAACAAGTGAAACTCAAAAAAAACAACAAAACAAAGAAGTCATTCCCGTCAAGGGAAAACTCAGATTTACATACAGTATACAGGTATACTTCTTCATAAAATTTCCGTGCCCGAGTCCACCAGTCGGATAAAACTA
>JADBJO010000801.1:497500-502500 GCA_016801955.1 Conus betulinus | reverse complement strand
CTGTATTCTTCATTAACTACATTGAAACTCAGAGTGTAAACACGTATTCATTAACTACACTGAAACTCAAGATTGTTAACACTTACCAATTTTTCTCCCAACCTAAATTTCAGTTCACGGCTAAGCGTGCTGATAGATGTCGGAATTATTCAATGTCAGAAGACAGTCTCTGTTTAAACCACCCCCCCCCCCCCCCCCCCCCCCCTCCTTGAAATTTCATTTAACATGAATCACGTTGGAGCTTGTAAGAATATAGGTCAATCCCCCGACCTCGCTTAAGATTTTATTTCGTATTAACCATAAGGAAACTTGTCAACGATGTAATCACTACTGAATACTCTTAGCCTAATTTGAAATGACCTTTTTATCAACCGTGCTGAAACTAACAGTAAAGAAAACATTACCTTAGGATCGAACAGAGCAATCGGCGAAAAAGCAGTATATACACTGGCTGCAATGCGCCACATCCTAATTTTTGCTTACCTCCCTTCAAACCACAATTCATGTAAACCATCCTAAACCCTGCCAGAATGGAATTTCAAACTCTTCAAGCCAACAGAAGTTATTCAAATTAATTGTGAAATCGACCTTGGATACTTCGTTGAAAGCAAAACGTTTATAAAATGCTTGTTTCCACCGCTGAATAACTCATTCCATGCCCCATACCTGCTTTACATGTTGTGAAAAAAAGAGAAGAAAAAGAAGCACACTAAACATGTTTCTCAATTATTGCGGTTTTACTGAAAAAGAGGAGGGGGCAGAAAAAGGAGAAAGCGGGAGGATTGCGGGGGGGGGGGGGGGGGGGGGTGTGGAGGGAAGTGGAAAGAGGATCAGTTAAACGGAAAAAAAAAGAAGCCGATTTCACCGTGAACCACATCACTTGATTGACACGAATGAAAATTACCACAGTGGCAATAATTACTAGCAACATTATGGTTATCACAATTATCAGTATCATTCTTCGCGTACGAGTACTGCTGGTACTGCTATTGTTGGTGGTGTTTCGTCAGGACTGTGACAACTACCACCCCATCACCACCGCTACTACTACTACTACTACTACTACTGCTGCTGCTGCTGCTGCTGCTGCTGCTGCGCATCACCACCACAGTCATGACAAGACGATCTGACAAAATTGTGTCAACAATGGCGCTGAGCACTCACATTTCAAATGCGCCCGCCCGCGCGTCAGCCCGCACGCTCTAACGCACGCGCGCACGCCATGCCCAATAGTAAAAAAAAAAGTCGTAAACGAAATAAAACAGTGACGGGTAAGGGTCAGAACGCTTCTTCAAAGAAACAGCTCTAGGAAATCTGTAAAACACACACACACACACACACACACACACACACACACACACACACACACACACACACACCAACAACAAACTTGTGGTCAGGTCTGCTTGGCGAACAGAGAACGGGAGCTGGTTATAGAGTAAGGGACCCTAATATGAAAGGAAAGCACTGGCCGCCGGATTTAGGCCTAAAAGAAGGGAGTCTGTACATGTGTGCATGTCAGAAAGAAGAACGTTGGCCGTGTGGTTTTGGCCTAAAGGAAGGGAGTCAGTAAATGCGGATGTCAGCAGCAGAACGAAGGCGAAGAGATGTGGACGGACTGAAGGGTTCAGAGTGACACGCTGGAACCTGACCTTCAAGCGACTTAAACGACAGAAGAGATGGGAAAATATCCTCTGCTCAACGTGCGACCGGCGAAGGGGAACAACAGAGACAGGGGCAACAGAAGCATGGCAAGAGGACCCGAAAACACGTCGTGCAGCCCTGCTCTGGATTTGATTGAGGCTAGATCCTCGGGACTAGAAAGGATGTTCCGTTATCTAGTGTGCAATGGACAAAGGAGCGCGTGGAATCAGACAGTTTCTTCAGTAAGATGGGAACAGAAGGAACCGATTCCTCTGCGCTCGATGCGGAAGGTGCGACTAATGCAAAGTGAAGAGAGTTTTTGAAATGAGTTTTGTAGACCAGTATAACCAGATTGCTCACCCACTAAGACAATCTAATTTTTGTCTTGTCTTGTTTACGCCCTAAAGAAAGAACAAATCTATGACAGAAAGAGAAAGGAGGAGAGAAAGAAAGAAAGAAAGAAAGAAAAGAGAGAGAACGAAGAAACGAAGAAGGGTGGAAAGGGAGAAATAGTTGTGAAACCGACGCTGGAGACAGGCCGGCACTGCTATGTAATGGAATAAGGAGCTACGAAGTCGATCATCTTACACGAGCTTCTGTACACAGTGACTGTCACGAATTATGATCCTGATGATCTCAATGAGCAGTCATTCAATTAATTACATCAATCGATAAAGAAAAATCAAGAGGATAGAATCTGGAAAACAGACTGGAAAAAAATCACCGAAGTCGCTGTCCAAACCACCCAAACCCAAACCAAACAAACAAACAAAGAAAAACGAAACCCCAAAGGGACAGAGAAATCAATCGTCAGGCCAGTGTTGAAATTCCTGTTTACTTACGGCGAGATCCAGTGGCTGACGTACTCAGCATGGCTCAGTTTTATATGTCCTGAGCTGCCAGTTGTCCATCTTGTACAACATGCATTGGTTTCTATGACTATATGTACGTAAGCCATTTTCTTGTTACTCTGTGTGTGCGTGTATGCTTGCGCGCGCGCGCGCGCGCGTGCGCGCGTGTGTGTGTGTGTGTGTGTGTGTGTGTGTGTGTGTGTGTGTGTGTGTGTGTGTGTGTGTGTGCGTGCGCGCGTGTGTGTGTGTGTGTTCGTGGGTGCGCGTGCGCACAGGCCTCTCTGTGTGTATGTGGTGTGTGCGTGTGTGTGTGTGTGTGTGTGTGTGTGTGTGTGTGTGTGTGTGTGTGTGTTCGGGCGTATGTGTGTGTGTGTGTTCGGGCGTATGTGTGTGTGTGTGTGTTCGCGCGTATGTGTGTGTGTGTGTGTGTGTGTGTGTGTGTGTGTGTGTGTGTGTGTGTTTATGTGCCGACAGAACTTTCTGTCCTTTGCGTGGTGACAGCCTTGAAATGGCCCCAGGTGGTCGGCGGGTGGACAACAAAATGACGTCATAAGAGAGGAAAGATGGGTGAAGGCATCAGTGAAAGATGACGATGTCACCAAGAAGGGATAGGATGAGGATGTTATGAGCAAAGGAGATGCAGACGAGGACATAACGAGAATAAAAAAAAAATAGACGGCATGTTGAGAAAGAAAAGATAAGACGCGTATTATGTGAAAAAGTAAAAAACAAGAAGCCATCATGGTAACGGAAATATGCCTTTGGAGACAATACATCTGACGGAGGGAAAGCGGCGGAAATCTTGCCAAAAGGGATCTTGCGGTCTGCGAGTCTTTTTGTTAATTACACGAGGCTGCTCATAAAGGAAGTGACCTCGTTTAATTTTTTTTTTCGCGCGGTGAAGACAATATGAACTGTTTGAAGTCGCTGCAAGAGCTTACTATCGACAGATCTTCTATTGCATTAAAGGGTGACTGCACGAGTATCCAAATGATTGATTATTGAACTGCTCGACTGACTGACTGAATTTGATCCTTTTATTCCCCAATTTAACAAAAACTCTTAATTTTCTATGTGGTTTATGAATAGTTTTCCTTAAACCAAGGGAAGACTCAATTACTAATCTTGTACTGAAATCGGCAAATTAAATTCCTAGGAATAGCTGTACACAAGCAAACATGTGCGGGCGTACCACACACGCATGAGTCTGATCAACTTTGGTATAAGCAGATGCTAAATTCCAGAAATAACAACGGCAACAATAAGAACAACACACACACACACACACACACAGTACAGGTACTTCAGGTATTTCTCTCTGATCCCCCCCTCCATCTTTTTTCCACCTCCACATTATCCAACGGCTCCTTTCCTCTCCAACTTAACTCCTACCCCCACCCCCCAACCGGTGTGTGTGTAGTGGGTACTGGGGGGTCTATCTTTGGATTGATATTGATATCTTTGGATCCCTTTCTTTTTTCTCTTTCTGTTAACGGTTTCACGTCTTTCCGTTGAACACGCACAGATCAAAATTGACCATTTAAAACAGAAACCATGGGGATGGCGCTCGATCGATAAATAGCAACCCCCCCCCCCCTCCCTTCTTCACGTGCGTGCGTGCGTGTGTGTGTGTGTATGCATATGTGTGTGTGTGTGTGTGTGTGTTGTGTGTGTGTGTGTGTGTGTGTGTGTGCATGTGTGCTTGAAGACTTTGTTCTGATAATATTGCGAAAATTATCTTAATCATCTACAAAGTATGTGTGACAAGACATAAACTGAACTACACACACACACACACACACACACACACACACACACAAGCGCGCGCGCGCGCGCGCGCGAATACTAACCTATCCACTGGGGTCGTTGTCAATCACTGTCATCACTGGCGTTAGCCAACACAAGGCGATACTCACACTGGCCCTGCTGTTACGACCTTGCCCTTCTGTTTAGAAGTACAAAACAACCGCTTTCGCCAGTGAGCAGAACTACCCATGCCAGTTTCTGGACGTTACTTCGAATTCCAGCAGAAAAGCACACGTGGGTGAATGTACACAATGCCTAACATCAATGTCGCCACAATAAAAAAAACAAAAAAAAAATCTGCGAAAGACCACTGACGATAAATTTACTCGTTTTTGATGTCGAGCTGGTGGTTGTTCTTCTCCATGTAGTTCTGACCCGGGTGAGTTCACATCCGGGGGGGTTGATGTGCCCAGACTGGTTGCTCACACGGCAGGCGGGATGGTTAAATTCACGTGCACCACGGACACATGACTGCGACTAGCACCCACATTCTGAACGCGTTTCACAAAGACCTGTTACAAATGCACTGCCTTGCCGTTAATACACAAGCGCAAGGATGCGCGCGTGTGTGTGTGTGTGTGTTTCAGCATACGAAATTTGCAGAACTCTGTCTCTGTCTGTCTGTCTGTCTCTCTGCGCTCTCTCTATCTATCTCTCTGTGTGTGTGTGTGTGTGTGTGTGTGTGTGTGTGTGTGCACT
>JADBJO010000801.1:475000-490000 GCA_016801955.1 Conus betulinus | reverse complement strand
AGAGGTAGGGTGGTGGAGGGGGGGGGGGGGGAGATGAATTAGGGCGAAACAGAGGGTCAAAATGGGAGGTTAGGGAGAGGGTCAGTACGAAAACATGAAGATCGTGATAATAAAACGACAAAAACAGCAGTTAGCCTCAAAGAATGTCAATCGGCTGTTCCTATAAGCCAACAGTTCCAGACAGTTCCCAGAGAAAGATCAATCTACCGATGTTTACCTGGCTCCTCGATCCTGGTGGGGAGTCGCAGCTGGTCACGTCTTTGGAGTGTTGTCATAACAGAGACAGCAGCCCAGAGTTCATCAGCACGGATGATAGTATTGGTCTTAGTATCACTGGTCCAGTGCATCGCAATAGGGTCGTACGAAAATTCATGATGCACTGTCCAGTTGATATAATTTTCCTTAATAGTTTGTTATCATTTTGTTTGATGATCTGTTAATAAATGCTTCCAGAATATGAAAATCACATTGGACTTCCTTCTTCTTCGTGTGACATTAGAATACTGGAAAAAAATAATGTTTATTAAATTTCTGTAGGGCTTCAGTTGAAGGCGGAGCTTTACACCCGTTATAATAACGATAAATATGCATGGACAACGTCATAAAAAACATGTATAAATATAAAATAGTACAAACGCGAATTAGCAAACAAGAAAAAGTAAATGAACGGAACAGAAAACGAGAGAAAAGGCCCCATCGTCAAAAAGAAAAAAAAAACGTGAAAGAAAGAGATAAATGATGACTGAGAAGATGAGGAAAGATTTGGGTTTGGAGGACTAAGAAAGGAAAGAGCTGCAGACACAGACAGACACACCGACTGGAACATCAAGCACCAACAAACAATGACAATACAGACAAGGCAAGGACGTATCAACGACACAAGCAATACACTGACGCAGAAGCATTTACCAGGAGAAGAAATGCCGACTGGACAATGTGGCACAAGTCTCAGATTTTACTCGTGACCACGAGATATACGGCCCATCCCTGGTATTCTGAAGGATGTGACTAAAAGACAAGAGAAGAATGAAGAAAGAGAGAAAGAATGAATGAAAGAATGTATGTATGTATGTATGTATGTATGTATGTATGTATGTATGTATGTATGTATGTATGTATGTATGTATGTATGTATGTATGTATGTATGTATGTATGTATGTATGTATGTATGTATGTATGTATGTATGTATGTATGTATGTATATTGGGTGAGAAGACAGTTCCTCAAGAACAGACAAGAGCCCTAAATCCATGCAAAGAAAGAGAGAGAGAAAAATGGACTCACTGACAATGAGAACGCGAGATGAATGAATAGAGAAGATGAGGGGAGAGAGGGAGAGAGAGAGAGAGAGAGAGAGAGAGAGAGAGAGAGAGAGAGAGAGAGAGAGAGAGAGAGAGAGAGAGAGAGAGAGAGAGAGGCATGAAACAGAAAAATGTCACTCTTTTAAAACATTTTCTGGACCACGACTGTGTCTGTTGTTGGTGTTTTGAACATTTATGGACAAGGTTGCAGAATTGTAGTTATCACAAAGTTTGCAATAAAAATGATTGATATGTATGTATGCATGTATGTATGTATGTATGTATGTATGTATGTATGTATGTATGTATGTATGTATGTATGTATGTATGTATGTATGTATGTATGTATGTATGTATGTATGTATGTAAACTAGACGTATAAGGCAGCACACGGGCATTCATGAATTTGTGTGAGATTACATTTTCGTCATGCTCATACAAGTCTGTGAACATGTTTGCCTGACATGAGATAGGACTGATTGGAATTGGTGCTATTGTGTGTTTCATCATTATCAACATCCCTCTTTGTGTTTGTTTCGCTGACATGAGATAGGACTGCTTGGAATTGGTGCTATTGTGTGTTTTCAGCGTACATTATCAACATCCCTCTTTTGTGTTTGTCTTTGTATCGCTCAGTGTCTTTCTTTCTGTGTCTTCGTTGGTCTTTGTGTCTCTCTGTCTCTGTCTCTGTCTCTGTCTCTCTCTGTCTCTGTCTGTCTGTCTGTCTGTCTGTCTGTCTTTGTCTGTCTCTGTCTCCATCTGCCTTTCTCTCTCTCTCTCTCTCTCTCTCTCTCTCTCTCTCTCTCTCTCTAAGTTTCCTCACCATTGTGTGTGTGCATAAGTGCATCTGTAAGAAAAAGAAAGAAAGAGAGACAGAGAGGATGCGAGAGAGACAGAGAGAGAGAGAGTGTGTGTGTGAGCGTGTGTGTGTGTGTGTGTGTGTGTGTGTGTGTGTGTGTGTGTGTGTGTGTGTGTGTGTGTGTGTGTGTGTGTGTGTGTGTGTGTGTCCTGCAAACACTCACACATGAATTGGTGTGTGTGCATTGTGTGTGCTTGCCTTATGTGTGTGTGTGCGCGCGCGCGTGTGTATGTATGTGTGTATGCTTGTCTTGTGTGTGTGTGTGTGGGGGGGGGGGGGGGGGGCGCGCGTGTGACTGCCTACATATGTAGGTATACATGTACATGAATATACACACTCATATCTATGAGACTTGTACACGCGGACGCTTGTGGGCATCCACGTTTATTTGCACAAGAAAGCACTAAATTTACACATGTATGTACATACACACGTAAACATATATATCAATCACTCGTCCCTGCTGCTTCACTCTGTCAAAGCTCAAGGGAGAAAGGGTGGGGTAGGAGTGGGTGAGTGGGGGGTTGGGGAGTGTGGGGGAGGAGGTAAGATCGGAATGGGGAGAGGGTGGGGTGGAGGGTGGACGGGGGTAAATAAATAAACTGTAGATCGTGATAATAAGACGACGAAACAGCAGTTACATCTCGCTCCGTAAATTGGCCGTTCCTGTGAGCTGATGGTTCCAGAGAAAGATCAATGCACCGACGTTTACATGGCTCCTAGTTCCTGGTGGGGAGGAGCTGCAGCTCATCACGGTCTTGGAGTCATGTCATCACAGAGACAGGGACAAGGGACACAGAGGCAGGCAGTTCCTGAGCAGGGAAGGATCAGGCTGGTCTCGGCTTCTCTGGCCCTGTGCATCGCGAAACGTTGTCTTCTGACAAAATATGGTGCACAGTCCCGATGATACCATTTTTCTTGGATAAACTATTTGATATTTTTCTTGATGATTTTTTTTCAGTCAACATTTGTAGTATTCAGAAAAATCACACTTGCATTTCCTTTACCTTCGTTTAACATCCAAGTTATATTAAGATGAGGATTTACAATATTTTAGCGGGGTTTTCTGCCCAAGGGATTTTGAACCCTTAATAGGTAAAAACAAATTAATAAACATGGCCAACGCTACACTATACTAATACTACACGGTGCAAGTGGATATCCACAAGATTAAAGGGGTGACAAGAAAAAGATCACGTTGCGATCACATCTGCCAGGTGTAGTGCATTCGTCTGCTGCGTGAACCCCACCGTCTAATTGTGAGTTTGATATGCGGTCATTGGCCAGAACAATGTAAATAGTATACCTGTAAAGCGTGCTAATTTTATTCTAGAAGTGTTGTTGAACTATTCATGCCTTTGATCATATTTGGGTAGTGATGAAAAGGAATACTTACTTAGGCCCATTGCTCTTGCCAGAGCATAGGCCATCAACAACTGCCCGCCAACGTCCACGGTCCTGGGCAATCTTTTTCTAATTCGCTCCAGCTGTAACCCATCTGCCTGGTGACCGATTCCAGGTCCCATCTCCAGGTGTTTCTAGGTCTTCCTCGCTTCCTTTTGCTTGGGGATTCCAGGTCAGGGCTTTTCTGGTGGTGTTGTCCGGGGGCTTTCGAAGCGTGTGTCCTATCCACCACCATCTTCTGTTGCGGATGTCTTGCTCTACTGGCATTTGGTCACATCTTTCCCACAGCTCTTTGTAGCTGATTGTCTCTGGCCAGTGGATCTAGAGGATCTTTCGCAGCCAGCTGTTAACGAATGTCTGCAGTTTTTGAATGGTGGTTTTTGTGGTTCGCCAGGTCTCTGATCCATATAAGAGGACAGATTTGACTGAAAAGGAATAAGTAAACGTAATTGTTGGTTTACCTTTAACAGATGGACTGAACTGTTGAAAAGACAGTGAAAAATTTTCATCTGTTTCATAAATATTTCATATTAGACAAATTTACTCTCCTTTAAGAACCTAAGAAATCTAACAGATTCTGAAATGGCAGCAGAGCGTGAGAGACCTTAAATTGCAAGAGCTTGTTGTAGAATTACTTTTCTAGTCTGCAACGCAGAACATATCCTCATTGATCCTAAATGTAGCGCTATTTTCGAACATCTTTGTTGTCAACAAAAACACAGCCAATAAAACACAGACCTAGGTCAGTGAAAAGTAAATGGACACTTTTTAAGCGATGTGTCATAAAAAAAATGTGTTTTCATACATTTGCGAGCAACTGATCTGTGATTGCTATGTTTTCCCGTGGGTCACATTTCAGATTTTCATCGTCAATTTTAGTGAAAATCAGTTCCAGCAGATTTTGCATTATCTTCCGGATGAATAGACAAGTAATCATTCCTATGGAGTCAGGCGAAAATAAAACCGACATGACGGAAGTAAAAGCCTGATGATAACTGGATCTTTTCCCGAATAAAATTCATTTCCAGATTGTCATTCAAAAAAAAAAAAAAAAATAAGAGCAGTGTTCATATTTTCAATACTTATTACTAGAAAAAGAAAGGAAGAAAAATCAAGAAAACGAAAAAAAAAAAATCCCAGAAAGCACTCATGATCACGTGACTGGCGCGTGATGCCGATCCAGTAATGGACAAAGCGGAACGTTGATAGAAATAAGACAGGGACAGTGAAATAACGATTCTAGAAACGCAAGACTGGAGTCCTGTCACAGGTTGCGTGAATTATAAATATCACGCGCATTATGCAAATCCTACTGGTCACGGAGTGCACGTGCAAAGACAGCGCTGTTGGTGTGTTGCAATGTCAGAGAGCGATCTGCTCTACGTTTGTTTACCGTGATGTCCTGCCTTTCTCCACCTCTGCTCTGTCTGTCTGTCACCTCGTCGTCTTTTTGTCTCTGTCTGTTCGTATGTTTCCTCTGTCTCTCTCTGTCCCCAGTCTCTGTCTGTCTGTCTGTCTGTCTGTCTGTCTGTCTGTCTGTCTGTCTGTCTGTCTGCCTGTCTCTGTCTGTCTGTCTGTCTGTCTGTCTGTCTGTCTGTCTGTCTGTCTCTCTCTGTCTCTCTCTCTTCTCTCTCTCTCTCTCTCTCTCTCTCTCTCTCTCTCTCTCTCTCTCTCTCAATATAGCTGGTTTTAATTTGACAATAATTTGGCTTCAGTCAATCAACGTGTGTGTGTGTGTGTGTGTGTGTGTGTGTGTGTGTGTGTGTGTGTGTGTGTGTGTGTGTGTGTGTGTGTGTGTGTGTGTGTGTGTGTGTGTGTGTGTGTGTGTGTGTGTGTGTGTGTGTGTGTGTGTGTGTGTGTGTGTGTGTGTGTGTGATTTGTGCGTGCTAGCGCGCGTGCGTTCATGCCTGCGTTACTGAGTGTGCTCGCCTCCTGCCCCCCCCCCCTCTCTCTCTCTCTCTCTCTTTCTCTCTCTCTCCCTCCCCCATCCAAGAGTCAGAATGTCTGTCTGAGTGTCTGTTTGTCTCACCCACTGGTTAAGCCCATATTCACTAGTTCGTAAGTTTACGGTTCTGCACATTTAACGCAGATATAATTTTGATGAGCGAGTGGACGAACCTTTTTTTTCCCTTAAATACATGTAGGTTTGAAAATTCCAGATTTAATGGTCCTGTCGGGTAGAGGTTTGGATATTGTCTCCCCTGAGAATGAAAACGTTTCCTGACTTTGTATAAAAGTAATATTTTATTTGAAAAGCCTTCAGTGATAGAGAGGATGAAGTAAACTTCGATTCCACAAGATGGGGGTCGAGGAAAATCAGATGTCAACGAGTTACGAGCAACGCATGAAATCTGATAAAGTCGTCCAGTATCTAAGATCTGGCTTTCAAAATGTTCCGCTGGTTACTGTTTATTGTGCAGTTATTCAGATAGTATAGAGGACACAAAACAGGAAAGATGTAATTAAATCTTTGATTTGAAACAGCTGGGAAATGAACGGGACACAAAGTGTGAAATGAAGATATTAAAAATCCGCTTTCAATGGCAAAATGTCAGACGTCATCTGCTGTTGGTGTTTTTTTTTGTTGTTTGTTTGTTTGTTTGTTTTTCTCTACCGTTGCTACGCTCATTCCGGCTCCTCATCCACTACTTTACCCTGACTTCTCCCCGGCACCAGCAATCCGCAGGATGCGGTCAATATGAAATCGTTATAAGGCAACACACCGAAGGAGACACCGCACTGCTGCCCAGTGACTTCGTTGGACTTCAGCAGTGCATGTTCTGATCCAACATACACGGTACATCACGAACCAAGACCTCTAATGACGACGACAATGGCCTGGTCACGACGACTGCATGAGTGAGTAGTACCCCCTTCCTGAGGGCGCCACCACTTCCACACAACGACAGTTTCCTTGAAGATGCTGATAGTGGAGATCGCCACCACGTACTCACCAAGGGCAGAGACGTTGAGAGGACATCGAAAATGAAGAGTCCTTGGGAGCAGAGCACGAAGGGCCACAGAATTTGATACTTTTTCTATGCTGATTAGTGAGGATGGGGATGATGAAGCTGATGCTATAGGGATCAATAATGGTCTGAGACCACCTGTAAAGTCTGGGCTTTATCATTAGTTTCATACCTCCGGGCTTGTACCAAGCCCGAGAAAGATAGACTCCCACAGTGTTGGTCAGGAAATTAGAGTAACACTCGCAAAGACGTATCCATTAAGCAGATGAAATTCGACTCTGGTTTTGCAGTTCTTATCAAGTGAGCCAACAAGCAAACTAACTCCGGTCGAGACCGAAAATTCCCAAAAAAAATAGTTCTGATGGGACTCGAACTCACGACCTGTCTGTCCGGAATTCACCATGCTAACCAGTGCACCACAGTGACTAGTATGTTTTTCTTTGTTGTAATGAAAAGAAATTAATGTTATACAGCCGTATTCACCATTACACGTTTCTTGTGGGAAAAAAAAACAAACAAACAAACAAACAAGAAATAGAACATCAAACTTATTCCTAAATAGAATTTAAAAACAAAATTAGTTATTGTCAAAAACTAGTTTCCCTCAACGCAAATACAACAGTTAGCTCCTTGTAATACGCTGCTTCTGATTGTTGTCATTCTAGGCTAATCACGAAAAGTCGTTTGTTCTGTGTGCTGTGTGTTGTCATTTTGCTGGGCGATTCGGTGTCGTAAGCAGCCTTCATTTAGAATCATGGGCCTGTACTCTCATCATGGGAGCAAGAGTTACGCTGCGTGTACGTTATTTCCTTTCTCTCTGTTTCAAATCAGCCCAGTCTCAGGCAAAATTCGACAGGTAAACTGAGATGTCACTGGCGTAACGTCCAGATTGTTCTTGTTTTGTTTTTCATTTACAAAACTCATAATTGAAAAAAAAAACGTTCTGCATTGTATATCGGTGTTTTGTACTTAATTGAGAACGTTTGTAGAACAGGAACACACAGGAACGAATCAGTGCGTTGTTTCCAACGAAAGTTACAAATGGAAAGCAGTCATCCTTGACACGTTCATTCGCGTCATTCAGTGTGGGTTTTTTTCCCCCTAAATCAGGATTTGAACGCAGGCTTTACAGACCTTTCTATAATGCCTTAATTATACGAGTAAGTGTGTGTGCGCGTGTGCGTGTGTGCATGCCTGCGTGCGTGTGTGCGTGCGTGCGCGCGTGCACGTGCGTGTGTGTGTGTGTGTGTGTGTGTGTGTGTGTGTGTGGGGGGGGGGGGGGTCTTTCGTCGTGCGTGCTGTGAGTGTGTGTGTGTGTGTGTGTGTGAGAGAGAGAGAGAGAGAGAGAGAGAGAGAGAGAGAGAGAGAGAGAGAGAGAGCGTACGAGCGCTTGTGGAAGGATACAAATGTGAGTACTCTGATATACACACGTGTATGTGTTTTCATGAGACAGGTCTCTTGCGTGCGGATATCTATTGATTATTTCTCTATGTAGACATGTTCTATGCAGTATTCTTTTCGTGTTGCTCTATGTCCTTTATATTGATGTAATCTTCTGGCCTCCATGGTGACATGGGCATAGCTTCGTGCATTTACCGTCTGAGCAATACATTCCCTGTCTGTCTGTCTGACTGCAAATCTAGTTGCCTGCCTGCCTGCCTGCCTGACTGTCTGTTTGTCCGTCCGTCCGTCTGTATGTATGTATGTATGTATGTCTCTCTCTCTCTCTCTCTCTCTCTCTCTCTCTCTCTCTCTCTCTCTCTCTCTCTCTCTCTCTCTCTCTCTCTCTCTCTCTCTCTTCATCTCTCTCTCTCATCTCTGTCTCTCTGTCTCTCTGTCTCTGTCTCTGTCTGCCTCCAATTGCCTCTCTCTGTCTCTCTCCGTCTCTTCCTCTCTCTGTCTTTGTTTGTCTGTCTGTCTGTCTGTCTCTCTGTCTCTGTCTGTCTGTCTCTCTCTTCAGGTTATGCGCGCGCACTAGCGTGTATAAACACTATCCAGTCACTACGTTTGATCAACGCGGAGCTGTCCCCAAACTATTTTTAATGTCTCATAACCAAATTCGCCAATAGTTTTTTCCATAAAGCAGAAATTAAACAGTTACACATTCTGAAACAGTTTGTGACGACAAACAAAATATTCCCGAGACATCTTTATTTCTAATTCATATTCATCTTATGAGCTTCTATGAAATTCCGAGCTCTCTCTTTTAATAGTTTGTCCTGCACACTTTTTTGTACCCCCAGTTCTTATACAACAGGGAGTACTTTAGAATGGGAACGAAGAATTGCTGTCTGTGTGTGTTGTCTGTCTGTCTGTCCGTGGTCAAAATGTGTTCCACTCGCTCCAGATAAAACTGCTGGACCGATCTTTCTGAAAATTTGTAGATATGTTCATCGTGGGTCACGGATGACGCCCGATATTTTATTTTACCAGAATAGCCATTACTAACGGCTATAAATGACAGTTTTTGGTATGTACAGTTTAAGCAATAAACGGTTTATAAACTTAAGTGTAACCAAATTCTGTAAGCTCCCTGGGAGTATAGTGGTTAGTATCCCCGCCTGTCACGCGGGCGACACGGGTTCATTTCTGTGCCGGATAAGCAGCATTTTCTTTTTCTTTTCTCTCACATACAAAATTTCTACCACCAAAAGGGGGAGAAAGTGCTATAGTGACTGATATATATATATATATATATATATATATATATATATATATATATATATATATATATATTGTACTACTTACTGGGAGTATGTTTATATGCTTTGCATCTTGTGTCTTGTTTTGTTTCGTTTTCCTTGCAAATCAGAATAGAACAGAAAATGAGAAACGACGATCTATGTTCACGATCAGAATTAGTTTGTAAGTTGCAGCATTCTTGGGTGACAATCGGCTCCTCTGTTTGAGGTTTAGGATGTACTGTATATAGGGAACTTTGGAACAGGTAGCAACGCTGGTTCCAATAGAAGTTACACAGGCAAAATGATCGTTCGTGCCCTTCGGTAATTTCAAAGCAGGACTTGAATACAGAATTTACACATTTTCCCCATAAGTTGTTTATGCTTAATCAAGAGAGAGAGAGAGAGAGAGAGAGAGAGGAGAGGAGAGGGAGGGAGAGAGAGAGAGAGAGTTCAGAACTCTGAAAACTTTCATTCGATCAAGGATTGAGATTTTAGGCAGGGCCTATTTTCCCTCTCTCTCTCTCTCTCTCTCTCTCTCCTCTCTCTCTCTCTCTCTCTCTCTCTCTCTCTCTCTCTCTGTGTGTGTGTGTGTGTGTGTGTGTGTGTGTGTGTGTGTGTGTGTGTGTGTGTGTGTGTGTGTGTGTGTGTGTGTGTGTGTGTGTGTGTGGTGTGTGTGTGTGTGTGTGTGTGTGTGTGTGTGTGTGTGTGAGAGGAGAGAGAGAGAGAGAGAGAGAGACAGACAGACAGACAGACAGACAGACAGAGATTTGGCCAGGCAACCGATGCTAGATAGACACCAAGTGTGTCAAACTGAAAGCGGGCAAAGAAATGGCATGCATCCATTTTTGCCCTCGAAGCACGTGCGAACAGTAGGTGTGTTTGACATAAAGGTTAGCGTTAAAGGTCAGTTCACACAGAAGTTGTTTTCTTGGCGACATGTGGATGTCATTGCACGCATTGTGGGTAAACAGAAGAGTGCCCATTTACAGTCTGTCTGTCTGTCTGTCTGTCTGTCAGTCTGTCTGTCTGTCTGTCCGTCTCTCTCTCTCTCTCTCTCTCTCTCTCTCTCTCCTGCCTACTTACCTGCCTGTCTGTCTGTCCGCCTATCTGTCCTCTGCCTGTCCTGTCAGTCAGTCAGTCTGTCCGTTCTGTCTGTCTGTCTGTCTGTCTGTCTGTCTGTCTGTCTGTCTGTCTCTCTCTCTCTCTCTCTCTCTCTCTCTCTCTCTCTCTCTCTGCTACTTACCTGCCCTGTCTGTTCCTATTCTGTCTGTGTGTCTGTCTGTCTGTCTGTCAGTCTGTCTCTGTCTCTCTGGTCTCTCCTCTCTGCGGGGCAGTTTCCTTATGAAAAGCATATAATTAAATTTTGAGTTTCCTTTTAGATAAAAGTTCCCCTGTGGGCGTAGGGGATAGTTGTATAAACAAAGGGCTGGGTGGATTATGTCAGAATTATGGTGTAATTGATCATGTTTTCTCTCTTTCATCTTGGCTCAGCAGCACACTTTTAGCTGTCGTAAACTTTATGTTGAATTTATGGACTTGAAAACATCTTTAATTTACCAAATGGAGAGTTTAAAATAGAATTAATTGGCCGCCAAATGAAGATACAAACTAATTACATAAAAACAACGCGTTTCATCCGGTTGGCATTCCTGGAGCCGGACTAATAACACGTAAAGCAATAGAATAAAAGAACGATTGTAGATATGAATTGTGTATGGGGTGGGGGGTGGGGGCGGGGGGTGGGGGGGGGTTAGGGTGCGTGCGTGCGTGCGCGCGCTCACGTGTGTGTGTGTGTGTGTGTGTGTGTGTGTGTGTGTGTGTGTGTGTGTGTGTGTGTGTGTGTGTGTGTGTGTGTGTGTGCGCGCGCGCGCGCGCGCGCGCACGCGCGTGTGTGTGTGTGTGTGTACTTGATGTATATTTATGTCAGGCCGTCTCTCTCTCTCTCTCTCTCTCTCTCTCTCTCTCTCCTCTCTCTCTCTCTCTCTCTCTCTCTCTCTCTCTCTCTCTCTCTCTCTTCATCTCTTCATAAAATGCTTATGAGTGCGCGTGAACAAAAACACTATCCTTTCAGTACGTGTTCTCCGAATACTTGTGAAGTGTGTCCTCAAACCATCTTTAATGTCTCAAAACCAAATTCATGTGCGCTTGTTCTGCACAAAGCAACAAGTAAACAACAACACATTGTAGAACAATCTGTGATTACAAACAAAATATACCTCAAGTATCATTATGACTCCTAAACGATATGGATCTTAGGTACTTCTGCCATGAAATTCGAGCACTCTCTTTTCATAACTTGTCCTGCAACGGTTTTTGTTTGCTTTGTTTGTTGTTGTTTTCTTAACCCCGCAGACAGGTTCTTTCATTAGTATAGAAATAAAAATGAGCAAGATCTACGTTTGCAATCACAACCAATTTGTTAGATACCCTGTTCTTGAGTTACAACCAATGTACAGGTACCAATTTTTGCTGATAGAAAAATAACAATGAAAAAGAAAAAAGAAAATTCAGGCGCGTATACGTAAAGGATAGTAGATTAGAAACAGAAGATGGAGTATGGCTGCCTTAATGGCGGGATTAAAAACGGTCATACACACAAAACTCCACTACCTTTGTGTTGGGTAGATGGGATTAATCCTTGCCTGTCTTTATAGGGAGTGTCCGCAGGAGTATAAGCCTGCGTACGCAGAAAGAAGAAGAAGAAGAAGAAGAAGAAGAAGAAGAAGAAGAAGAAGAAGAAGAAGAAGAAGAGAGAAAGAAGAAGAAAGAAGAAGAAGAAACTTTCTGCTGTGCAGAGAGGAGTCAGTCAGTCAGTCATTCCCCTGACCGCTGGGGTCGTTGGGGGGACGTGATGAGGCAGCCGCCGTTTCTCTCCAGGCTCTTCTGTTGGTAGCTGTCGTGAAGAGATCTGGCATGGTCATTTTGGTCCAGTCCTTTATATTTTCGGACCAACTCTTTCTTTGCCGTCCTCGTCTGCGCCCTCCTTCAACGGTACCCTTGGAGGATGGTTTTGGAGAGGGTGTTGTGACAAATGACGTGGTCAAACCATGCCATCTTCCGTCGTTTGACGGTTGCCAGAAATGGTTGGTGGGGGTCCGACCAGGTTGGTGACCAGGTTCCGCACATAATCATTGGTCTTGTGTTCTTTGTAGGAGATGCGGAGTAGTTTCCTCAGGCACCTGGTCTCAAACGCCTGGATTCTTCTTTCTGTTTCGGCTATCAGTGTCTATGTCTACCAGCCATATAACAGGATAGAGACCACTATTGGCCTGCAGAGCCGGAATTGTGTGGGAATTTGATGTTGCTCTTCCACACTCTGTTCAGTTTGGCCATCGCTGCTGATGCGGAGTTGATCCTGATTAGGATTTCTGCTGTGCAGGTGCCATCTTTGGACAGGGTTGCTCCCAAGTACCTGAAGCTGGTCACTTCTTCCAGGGGCTCACCATTCATGGTTATGTTGGCACTGCTGTTAGTCGTGCTGTTGACCATGACCTTTGACTTCTCTGTGCCGACCTTCATGCCGTAGGCACTTGCTCTTGTGACAAGTCTATTTGTCAGATCCTGGAGCTCGGTGTTGCTGCCCCCCATGAGGTCGATGTCGTCTGCAAAACGAAGGTTGCAGACCGGCCTGCCGCCAATGCTGATGGAGGTGCGATGTTCTTCGAGGATCTCTGCATGATTCTCCCCAGAAAGATGTTAAAAAGTACTGGAGATAGTAGGCACCCTTGCCTGACTCCGCCTGTGGTCGGGAACACTCCAGCAGCACCGTACTCCTCAACAGCCAGCAGGGCCAGAGTGGAGTAGGCCCTGGCAAATGGTCAGGCATACCAGTTTCTTAACAGAGGAAGACTAAAAATCTGACAGAGAAAGGTAAGGGGAAAAGAGGGAGTTGAGGAGGAGGGGGGAGGGTAAAGGGGAGGAGGGGATCTGAGGATGGGGGATCAGGTGGGTTGGAGGTTGACGTGGGGCTGGGGTGAGTGGAACAAATCATGGCTCTCAATCCGCTCACACGCAGCGGCGGAAAAGAGAGGGATGGAGGGGGGAGGTGAGTATTAAATAATGAACAATTGGATTCTACTTTCTTTATGCCATCTTCATTTCCTGCATTCTGTCTCATTCCAACAGGCAGAAAACAGACATTTCCGTTTCCTTCCATTTGAGCCAGTACTGGTTTCCTACAGTCTGTCAGCGAAGTGTTCATACTATACTGGTTTCCTACAGTCTGTCAGCGAAGTGTTCATACTGTACTGGTTTCCAACAGTCTGTCAGCGAAGTGTTCATACTGTACTGGTTTCCTGGTGTATGTCAGCGAAGTGTTCATACTGTACTGGTTTCCTACAGTCTGTCAGCGAAGTGTTCATACTGTACTGGTTTCCTACAGTCTGTCAGCGAAGTGTTCATACTGTACTGGTTTCCTACAGTCTGTCAGCGAAGTGTTCATACTGTACTGGTTTCCTGGTGTGTGTCAGCGAAGTGTTCATACTGTACTGGTTTCCTGGTGTGTGTCAGCGAAGTGTTCATACTGTACTGGTTTCCTACAGTCTGTCAGCGAAGTGTTCATACTGTACTGGTTTCCTACAGTCTGTCAGCGAAGTGTATGAACACTTCGCTGACAGACTGTAGGAAACCAGTACAGTATGAACACTTCGCTGACACACACCAGGAAACCAGTACAGTATGAAGACTTCGCTGACAGACTGTACTGGTTTCCTGGTGTCTGTCAGCGAAGTCTTCATACTGTACTGGTTTCCTACAGTCTGTCAGTGAAGTGTTCATACTGTACTGGTTTCCTGGTGTCTGTCAGCGAAGTGTTCATACTGTACTGGTTTCCTGGTGTCTGTCAGCGAAGTCTTCATACTGTACTGGTTTCCTACAGTCTGTCAGTGAAGTGTTCATACTGTACTGGTTTCCTGGTGTCTGTCAGCGAAGTGTTCACACTGTACTGGTTTCCTGGTGTCTGTCAGCGAAGTGTTCATACTGTACTGGTTTCCTACAGTCTGTCAGCGAAGTGTTCATACTGTACTGGTTTCCTACAGTCTGTCAGCGAAGTGTTCATACTGTACTGGTTTCCTACAGTCTGTCAGTGAAGTGTTCATACTGTACTGGTTTCCCTACAGTCTGTCAGCGAAGTGTTCATACTGTACTGGTTTCCTACAGTCTGTCAGCGAAGTGTTCACACTGTACTGGTTTCCTGGTGTCTGTCAGCGAAGTGTTCATACTGTACTGGTTTCCTACAGTCTGTCAGCGAAGTGTTCATACTGTACTGGTTTCCTACAGTCTGTCAGTGAAGTGTTCATACTGTACTGGTTCCTACAGTCTGTCAGCGAAGTGTTCATACTGTACTGGTTTCCTACAGTCTGTCAGCGAAGTGTTCACACTGTACTGGTTTAATGGAGTCTGTCAGCGAAGTGGTCCGTCAGACTTCTCCGCATCTTTCAGCTTTTCTCCGATTTATTTCCCGTGGGAATTTACTATTAGAAACAGTGAAAACATCCCAATGATTTTGGCATGTCAGATTAGTTCTTTTACAGTGAATTTGTAAGCCATGCCCTGCCGAGCGTCCTGTATCAAAAGTGTACTGGAAGAGAGAATCTTCTGATTCTTCTGTGCACCAGTTAGATAACGTCATTGTACTTGGGTCTGACAGAATAAAACAATGGCAGACCTACAGTGGCAAAAGTTTCCTTTTAAAACCCTGGCCCATAAACACAGTGGTTTCATTCCTTGATTCGGAGATGACGACGAGAACACGGAAGAAGCTTGATAAGAGACTAGGTTGTTT
>JADBJO010000801.1:435000-437500 GCA_016801955.1 Conus betulinus | reverse complement strand
TGTGTGTGTGTGTGTGTGTGTGTGTGTGTGTCTTCCCTAGTCATTTACGTACCCACTTCCCAAAACATTCAGACAACTAACACACATTGGGCAAAATGGGCGTTTACTATTTCCCCAATACTCTTCTTGACAATCCGGTAATGATAGACCCAACAATCAATGTTTTATTTCAAAGCACTTATGGTCACATACCATATGCAAAGACATGGATTCAGTGCTAACTCACTGTCTCACGGGCACCCGAAGGGATTTCAGCATGATGGTGTATCTTGTACAGGGTATTAATTCTACACACAGCTGTTAAAATGTGCCCATCCAATGCAGCAGAAATGCTGATCTTTGTTCAGAATTGAACTCATTACATTCTTTCTCAAAGCTTGATGTTAAACGCCAGTTGCTTATCTTTTTGAACGTTTGCTCAAGTGACTTACACGTGTATGAATAAACCGCCATTAGATGATTGATTTAAAGATTCACTTATCCTCTGTCTCTCGTCTCTGTCTCTCAGTCTCTCTCTCAGTCTCTCTCTCTCTCTCTCTCTCTCTCTCTCTCTCTCTCTCTCTCTCTCTCTCTCTCTCTCTCTCTCTCTCTCTCTGACCCAAAATCGCGGTACTACTACGTGTACAACTCACGTTGGTTCATGGTTCATGGGGGGGTAGGTGGGGTGGTGTGGGGGTCAATAATTTATTTATCTCTCTCTCTTTCTCCCTCTCTCTCCCTCCCTTCCTCTCTCTCTGTCTGTCTGTCTGTCTGTCTCTCTCTCTCTCTCTCTCTCTCTCTCTCTCTCTCTCTCTCTCTCTCACAAACAAACGCGCACACACACACACACACACACACACACACACACACACACACACACACACACACACACACACACACACACACACACACACATCTCCCATCAATCCATACCGTAAACGAACAACATCGAACCTCCCCTCCCCCTCTCCCCTCCCCTCCCCCCCTCCCCCCCCCCCCCCCCCCCCCCCCCCTTCCCTGTCAAAACCGAAACCGGAACATGACTACTCTTAATTTCCGGTGACAAATGGCGGGACACTGAACAAACAGCAGCAGCCATTATCGCATTTCCCGGCCCCTTAGTCCCGGCGCCATCCCGCATGTCTCCTGTCTGTTTGCTCAACAAAACAAATGTTTGAAAACCACTAGCTTTCCACTGGCCCCTTATCAAATCAGAACGACATAATTGCTGGCTAAATATACCAACAAATAACAGGACGAAATACAAAAACAAAAGTGAAAGAGCAGCACGTAAAGAGAAAACAGACAGAAGAGAAGAAGTAGTAAAACCTAAAGAAAAGAACGAAAGAACAAGACAGAGTATAAAGGAGAAAAAGAAAGAAGACGAGATAAAGTACATCGGGACGAAAAGAAGGCAGGAAAGAAAGAAGAAAGGAAGAGAGAATACATGAGACTTTAAAAAAAATTTCAGCGAATGTCAGGGACATATCATTAATGGAAAAAGTCCACAGAAAAGATATATGTGACGTTATAAGACTTTCCTACATTAACTGAGATCTCGTTTCTTTAACAACAACAACAACCAAAAAAAGATCTGCGTTGTTTATTTAAAATGGAACAGTAGATGACATATATGTGTACAAATTATAATGAATGTAGTGTTTCGTTTTTTGGTGGGTTTTTTTGTTGTTGTTGTTGTTGTTCGTTTTCGTTTTGTTTTGTTTTGTTTTGTTTTTGTTTTTTCTCGTTGGTTTATTAATTTCAGCTTTAGTTTTAGTTGTGTGCGTAGCAATGAAACTTGTGAGTATTTGCCTCTCTCTCTCTCTCTCTCTCTCTCTCTCTCTCTCTCTCTCTCTCTCTCTCTCTCTCTCTCTCTCTCTCTCTCTCTCTCTCTCTCTTATTGGCTTCGTTAATCTCACTCTCCCACCCGAACCCTAAGCAGCCTTTAAGCCACTTTGTCCATGTGAATAAGATGCTCCACATACCATACCAGTGTGCGCAACAATGACTGGCTGTAAGACAACACTGTGACCTACATTGCACACACTCCCCCCCCCCCCCCCTTCCAAACCATCCCCACGCCACCCCCACCCCCCCCCCCCCACTTCCCACCCTAGCAACCCCATTCCACCACCACCACCACCCTCCACCTACTTCATTTCCACCACCACCCACTCCCACCATCCCCTTGGCTCTATATACGTTTATCTGACAGCGACAAAAAGAGAAAAAAAAAAGCTGGGCAACAATATAGCTCCAATCGGCGCTGTGTTTCCGTAGCAAACATGATCAGCGTACCCCCCTGTTAGTGATCGATCCCTATGAAGGCGGGGGGAATGGGGGTGGGGTGGGGGGATGGGGGAGAAGGGGACTTTGCAGGGAGAGGGAGGAGGGGGGGAGGGGGTGGGGGCTTCATCTGTCAGTCCCGATCAGATGGTGTCGGCCATAGTTCTTGTCGGGGTAATGAACTGCGAAAGGAGCTTGGGTCCCAGGGAAACAGATGTGGGGGGGGGGTGGGGGT
>JADBJO010000801.1:402500-415000 GCA_016801955.1 Conus betulinus | reverse complement strand
GGTGCTCGGTACTTATCCTTGGAATTTATTAGTTTATTTTATATATATATATATGATATATGCGTGCGCGCACACACGCGTGCGCACACAGTCTCCTACCAGTGTTAGTGGATATGGGTGGGGGAAGAGTGGAACTACCTTAATTTGAAGACGTTTTCTGTGAAGCTATGAAGTAAAAAAAAAAAAAAATCACATTCCCTGAATAAGGTAACTCGCTACACTACAAGTATCAAGGACATCGGCATTTCGCAACTGATTTTATAAGTTGATGTGGCAAACAACTAGAGGAAAATAAAACGGCTACCTCTCTCCCTGAAATATTTTCATCATGCATTTGCTTGCAAGTTATTGTCCCTAATGTCAAGAAGACCATACATAGAGTACTGATTGATTGGTCCGTTTATGTTTTTCGCTTCTTCTTTGACAGTTCTGTTAACCTTTACGTGAACAAAGATTCTATAGATAATAAAAGAGAGAGAGTTAGTTACCGCCAAGGACACAGACAAACATAGCACAGGACAGACGTAGCACACAGTGTCTTGTCCTGTGCTTTGTTTGTCTGTGTCCTTGGCAGTAACTAAAACCCCATCTCGTTCGAAATTTTGCTTCATTTTCCGCCCTCAGTCACTCTGTTTTGAAACTCTATAATTAGGATTCTGTATTTTTTAGAAGCCTGTATCCCTTGAATTGAGAAATTTATTAGGCTGGTGATAGGATTTTCTTTATGTCAGTCCTTGTCTTGTTGCAGAATTTGGTTGGTTGGCCCCATGCCCACACGTCATACACACACGCGTACATCCACTACACACACACACACACACACACACACAATGGTAGATAGGCACTCAAAGTCTGACCAGCGCGTTGGGCTAATGCGTAGGTCAGACATCGCTGAGTCGTAGCCACGAGACTCTCTTCATCAATTGTCTCATCTCTTGTTGTTAGTTCATCTATCCATCAGCTTCAAATCATGCGTAGTGTGGTCTCAAAACTTAGCGGATGTGGTGTAGTATATATGGACTAGTCCGCAGGCAGTGACGCCTCCTTGATGAAACTGAAACTGGTTAGCTGGATGCAAAGAAAAACGGATTTGAAAGGACACTAAAATCGTCTCGTCTCCATCACTAGCGTGGAAAAAGCGAAGAAGGAGTTACCAAGCTTTGAACACGGCAGTCAGCTCAACGGTAAAATTGAACCCATGCCCGACGTTTCCCTCTCCCCTGTCCCACTCCCACCCTCCCCTAAACCTGCCGCCCACCTACTGTCTAGCTCCCCCCCTCCCCCTCCCCCAAGCCCCTCCACCTTTTAAGATAACAGGATTGTTTTTTTTTTCTGTTGTTTGTTTTTTTTAACAGACTGGTAAATGCAGCACCTCACTTAGTTATCCAGATGGGATGCATCTGTATAAATTTTGAGACGAAAAGATAACAGTGTGTGTGTGTGTGTGTGTGTGTGTGTGTGTGTGTGTGTGTGTGAAGGCATGAGGTGTGCATGAGTGTGCTTAATGTATCTGTCTGTGTATGTGCACAAGAACGGGCGCGCTTTAGGATGCATATGTGAGCGCGCGTGACAGCAAGTGTGAGGATGCGTGTGTGTGCGCGCGCACGAGGACAGGTCAGTGTGTGTATGCCAAGCGCGTGCATGCGCGTGTGTGCGCGCGCACGCGCGCGCGCGTGTGTGTGGTGTGTGTGCGTGTCCTCGAGCAATGAATTCAATGTATACATTTATGATGAGGGAAGCACTAGGTGTTAGGCGAAGACGATTGGTTCATCTTTGACCCCTGTTTGAGACATAAAGAATGCACCAATGTTAACGACATTGCAAGAGACGAAACACCAGAACTAACCACAGACAAACAAACCGGGGGGGGGGGGGGGGGGGGGGGCCCAAACTAGTTTACTAACATTTTTCTCTTATATAACAGTATGTAAACTAAGGTGCATAATTTTCTTTTTTTGGCGGAGACATGTAAAACGGATAAGGTTATCATTTGAACAATGGGAAGATTTTATATAGGGGGGGGGGGGGGGGGGGTAAAGTGTAAATTTGGGGGCATATCCTAATATAAGAGTCAAACTTCTGCCTCACGATTCTCACACCGCTGTTCAGAGTCTACCCTGTCTTGCAGTTCGTTTTCTTTTCATGTCCAGCTTAATTTTGCAGTCTGTGATTAACGGCAACGAAGTTTTCAAATCATAGATGTCGTCAAGATATGTATGTGCATTTGCTTACCAAGAAATATGTTTGAATTGTTGGTATAGCAATTCACTACATGCTTCTGTAGATTGTGGAAAAGAGCTTGTCTAGATAAAGAGCTTATTTTTGAGACGTCCAGACTCATTTCAGCACTATCTTTGCTTCTGAATGATTGAGACTACCACATACACTTCTGCAAACAAGAGAGAGCCTGGCTCTCTGTAACATCTTCAACTGCACTCGACGGGAAAAGCCTGGTTAATTTGAGCTTTCTTTCTTTCTTTTCTCTCTTTCTTTCCTTCTTTTTCTTTCTTTCTTTCTTTCTTTCTTTTTTTTTCTTCATTTCTTTCTTTCGTTCTTTCTTTCGTTCTTTCTTTTTTTTTTCTATCTGTTTATCTTTCTGTCTTGCTCTTGCTTTTTTTTTGTTTTGTTTTGTTTTGTTTGTTTTGTTTTGTTTCGTGTTTGTTTAAGTCTTTTTCAACTCAGTCAAGCGCAGTCGATGAATCATCCGTTTGAACTGTTGTTGCGGTTGTGGCTGTTGAACTTGCGCGCCAGCGGCTGTTGTTGTAAGCTTAAATCTTTTGTTCTTTCCGCCTCTGTTGTTCTTCTGCTCCTCCTTTTTATCATCATCATCATCATCATCATCATCATCATCATCATCATCATCATCAACAACATCATCATCATCATCATCATCATCATCATCGTCATCGTCGTCGTCATCATCATTATCTTCTTCTTCTTCTTCTTCTTTCTCTTCTTCTTCTTCTTTCTTCTTCTTCTTCTTCTTCTTCTTCTTCTCTTCTTCTTGTTGTAGTAGTAGTAGGAGCAGCAGCAGCAACAGCAGCTGGCTATAGTTATAAAGAAACTCTCTCTCTCTCTCTCTCTCTCTCTCTCTCTCTCTCTCTCTCTCTCTCTCTCTCTCTCTCTCTCTCTCTCCTTGTGTGTGTGTGTGTGTGTGTGTGTGTGTGTGTGTGTGTGTGTGTGTGTGTGTGTTGTGTGTTGTGCATACGCGCATGCGCGCTCACGCGCTTGCATGCTTGCGCACATGTGTGTATCTAAGTTTGTCTGGTTTGTTGAGTGACTTGTCTTCGTGGAGAGAGAGAGAGAGAGAGAGAAAAGAGAGAGAGAGAGAGAGAGAGAGAGAGCGGAGAGAGAGAGAGACGAAATGTAGATGTGTGGA
Source organism: Conus betulinus (assembly GCA_016801955.1). Taxonomy (NCBI): domain Eukaryota; kingdom Metazoa; phylum Mollusca; class Gastropoda; order Neogastropoda; family Conidae; genus Conus; species Conus betulinus. Next base: position 411,621 of record JADBJO010000801.1, on the reverse strand, counting down.
GCGGGAGGGGGGGGGGGAGAGAGAGAGACAGAGCGGGAGAGTGGAACTGGAGGCTGAGCAGCCGAGAGAGAACAGGCCAAGGGAGATAAAGCCAGTGATCATCTTCCCCAGTCAGTGTCGTAACAGGCCTCTGTCGTCACACGCTCGTCACGGGGGTCTCAGTGGTATTTGGCACTCTGACGTGTACCGCTGAAAACCCCGCTCTGTCGCAAATCAACACACTGGCCGGAACCGCTCGTTGAGAAGAGGATTTCAACTTCGGGCGTTCTTTCACCCCAGGCTCTGGGTCGCTGGAGGAAACGAGCGAGGAAAATGCCATCACGAGCACTTGCTGTACTCGAGTGCTTTCCTCGCCACAAACACGTCATTACACAGTCTCCGTACATGGAACGTGTGAATAATATACTGATGTATCGATGGAGACATACATACATACATACATGCATACATACATACATACATACTACATACATACATACATATGAATTACCTTAATGGTATGTATGTATGTATGAATGTATTAATAACAAACTGATGTATCGATGGAAAGATAGATAGTTACATACATACATACATACATACATACATACATGCATATATGCATACATGCATACATGCATACATACATACATACATGCATGCATACATGTATACATACATACATAGAATATGTTGAACATATGTAGATTTATACGTTTAGAGAGACAGACAGACAAAACAGACCGAGACACAGACAGACAGAATGTGACTGTTTCATTGCATAAAGGCAACAAACGTTATTGCGCTCTGTGTAATGGGTGTGGCGCGAGGAAAAGATGGGCTTAACAGTTAAAAGGAAATTGGGGGGGGGGGGGGGGGGGGTCTAAAGCGGGGAGAAAGGAATAGGGTCGGAGGTTTTTAGGGAGTAGGAAAACGAGGCTGTTGCCGTGCTGATAAAACAACAGACAGACAGACAGACAGACAGACAGACAGAGACATAAACAGAGAGAGAAGGAGACAGACAGACAGACAGAGACATAAAAGAGAGAGAAGGAGAGAGAGAGAGACAGACAGACAGACAAGAGACATACACATAGAGAGATGGGGGAGAGACAGACAGACAGAGACATAGACAAAGAGAGATGGAGACAGACAGACAGACAGACAGACAGACAGACAGACGGACAGACAGAGGATGGGGTGGAGCGGGACAGGAACAGGAATCAGAGGCTGAGGGGGGGTGAGTGGGGGGGGGGGGGGGAGAGAAATAAAACAAATTAAGAAGAGAGATGGGAATTACAGAGAAGGACGGAGACACAGAGACAGAGGCACGGAATAGCTTCAGTTGGTAAAGCGCCGGACTCGGTATCCAAGGGTTGCGGGTTCGAATCTCCGCCGGGCCGTTTCGGTACAGGGGGACTTTTCCCCTCGGAGTTAACATTAGTTCTGACTCCATTTCCCATACAGTCCTTCGAATGAGACTATACACCGAGGTTCCGTGTGTGAACGCACGCATAACATCTTGCACACACGTCAAATCCCATCACCAACTTTCGGAAGAGAAGGCCAGTTTGGCCGTTGGTATGGATGACATGTTACACATAGCATGCACCTTCGCCGAAGATGGAGTATGGCTGCCTTAATGGCGGGATGAAAGAAAAAACGGTCATACACACAAAACTCCACTCCTTTGTTGGGTAGATGGGATTAATACTTGTCTGTCCGTATAGGAGTATCCACAGGAGTATCAGCCTGCGTACGCGGAAGAAGAAAGAAGAATCATACGTCAGACTCGAAATTTCGGGAAAAAAGTACATTGTCCAGATTAGTGTAATTAGACTTAACTCACAGAGTGACAGGCCACTGGAGCTAATGCAGGTAACAATGGTGATAATAGCATGGCGCTCCTGCGCTGCGCGACATTGGTTAATGATGGGGCTGGGGTGGGGGGGGGGGGGGGGGGGGGACTTCAGAACTTTGCAGTCGTGTTGCGCCACGTTACATTTGCCGCCAGGGCTTACCAGTCATCACCCCACTTGTACCCACTATGCCCACACTTGTCGCTGTGTTCTGTCACCAGTCGTGTGCGCCAGCCTGAGATGTTCATCCAGTAAGAGCCAACACAGTTCTCTCTCTTGTCTGTCTTCTGTCTGTCTGTCTGTCTCTCTGTCTCTGTCTCTGTCTCTCTCTCTGTCTCTCTCTCTCTCTCTCTCTCTCTCTCTCTCTCTCTCTCTCTCTCTCTCTCTCTCTCTCTCAGGGCTGGGTAGGGGAAAAAAGCATTTATAATTAATCTGTTTATCTCATTACCCCAGAAAAATATAATTTCATTTTTTTTTTTTACGGGGGAGAAATTAAAAAACAAACAAACTCACACGGCGGTCCCCACGTACACACACACATACACACACAGAGACAATGATGCGCCCTGCGCGCAGCCGCACATCTGGCTCCTTTCTTTCAGTGTAACAGCCCCAGAGCACAATGTTCATCCCTGCCCTGGTTAGATTAAGAGTCTTTTCCATTCGCGTTCCACTTCTTCCGCAAGGTGGTTTAAATTGATATTCCTCTTGTGTTCCACTTTGTAATATATTATTCACCAGACGTCCCCTTTTATACAGAGTGTTAATACTGTTCTGGCAAAAAGAGCAAAAAAAAAAATATATATATATATATATATTTCATACTGACCTCAATTCATTCGCCCATTTCACAAACTTCTTTTCAGGTCATTCAGAAGACCAATTAGCCTGACATACAATAACTGTTTCTGGGTTCACAGCACCAATTCTCTTCAAATTTGCCAAGGAAAATAAACCTCCTCACTCTCTTCAACACCACCACACAAACCACCAAAAACATCACACATTCTTTGGGCGAAGACGATCTTCAGCATCAGATTTCCAGATCAAATTTCTCTCGACAGCAGACAGTCCAGAGCATTTCAAGGCTGCCAGGGGCTATGTCCAAGTAATAGTTCCGGCGTGCAGAGTGCTTGCCCCTAGGATCAATGATATACCAGCCTACAAAAAAAATAAAATAAAATAAAATAAAAATAAAAAAGTTTAAAGTTCAACTCATTCTCCTACTTCTTTGTCCTTTTCTTCTCCTCTTAACTAATCTCTCTCTCTCTCTCTCCTCTCTCTCTCTCTCTCTCTCTCTCTCTCTCTCTCTCTCTCTCTCTCTCTCTCTCTCTCTATAAGGATTAAAGAGATAATACATTTTGCCTCATACTAGAAATGTTCATCAAGTGTCATTGCTTCTTTTACTGCAAAATGAAAAGAGGATTGTAACTCGCTCTGTAGCTATCTTCATTTCTAAAGCACTAAAACGAAGAGAGGAACTGTTGTCAGTTAACAGAAAAAATGCCAGAGTAATTTCAGGAAGAAACATGCGCAAGGTGCGTGTGTGTTATACTTTTGTTCTTGACCTCATTGCAGATAGGTCGGTGGCCTTTGCAATTAACTATTTGAGCTTGAGTTTTGAGTCTCTCTCTTAGCTAGTCCCCGTATCCACCAAAGTGACAGGCAGTCTCTTTTTTCACAAGAGTATAAATCCTATTTAAAAAAAAAAAAAAAAAAAAAAAACCAGATCACGAAGGGGCAAGCACCCTGTAAAGGTGAGTTTTCAATCACTCCAGTTAAAGTTCTCCCCCCCCTAAACACATTAAGCATCTGCAGAGTAGGGTCTGCCGGTTCAAAGAGCACAAAAAGAGAACATTAGATTTATTTTCATTTTTTTCGGGGCGCATGGTACTCTCTCTCTCTCTCTCTCTCTCTCTCTCCTCTCTCTCTCTCTCTCTCTCTCTCTCTCTCTCTCTCTCTCGTTACGGGCCCTGACAGGCTGCGTCTTTTACATTTCCACCTTTCGATTTTTTTAAAAATATGTTAGTCTACTATACCATCTGAAATTCTTATGCTCCCTCTTATGGGTATTCCTGTTTCTTTTTCTTTTTCTTCTTCTTTTTTTTGTCAAGTATTATGTCCAAAGAGAAATTAAGAGAAATTTTAAGACTCTTTTTCAGGAGACATGTTTTTTATATTTAATGTAAGCAGGAAGATCTCATCTATTTCAAAAAGTTTTCTTTCTGCTTACGTCGAAGTACTTCTCATCAGCAGGTAAGCAGGATCTAACAGGATAAGCTCTCAACAGAACGAAACAGCCATCCCTTGCTGGTCCTGCCGACTCCAACTTGGAAAGGACAATATACTCATAGAGCATTATTTGACAAGGATTACCTCCCATGTCCACTTTCCCTAACACGCCAATCTGTAAACGTACATACCTTCACTGGTAGGGATTTTGAAGTTTGCTACGCCCCCTGTCCGGAAATTACAGGCATTGTGGCAGACTGTTTTAATTATCTTTCCTAATTATGCATGCCCCATGTCCCTATGAGCCAGCCCCTTGGGTTGAGGAGTGGCTCCCAGTGTTCTAGACTTGAGATTTTCAAAAAGTGTAGACAGGGAGACATATGGAGAAAGAGTTATGCCAAACGCGCGCACGTGCACCCGATCGTTGCTGGTATTTTCGTAAAACAAACACTACTAACTAGCTAACTTGCTTGAAAGCAGCATTCGCTGTATATACAACCCGTACCCTGGAACAGCCCATAAGCTGGGGTTATGCAAAACATCTTTCATTTCTGCCGCATTCTTTCTTCCATTCGATTTGTCTGTCTGTCGTCTGTCTGTCTGTCTGTCTGTCTGTCTGTCCGTGTGTCTGTCTGTCTGTCTGTCTGTCTCTTTCTCTCTGTCTGTCTGTCTGTCTTTTTCTCTCTGTCTCTCTCTCTGTTCTTCGTCTTTCTGTCTCTGTCTCTGTCTGTTGTCTCTGTCTGTCTGTCTGTCTGTCTGTCTCTGTCTGTCTGTCTGTCGGGTCTCTCTCTCTCTCTCTCGCTCTCTCTCTCTCTCTCTCTCTCTCTGTGTGTCTATCTGTGGCTTGTGTGTATGTGTGAACGGGTGCGTGAACGTGCGTGCGTGCGTGCGTGCGTGCGTGTGTGGTGTGTGTGTGTGTGTGTGTGTGTGTGTGTGTGTGTGTGTGTGTGTGGTGTGTGTGTGTGTGTGTGCTCCTAGCTTCAGAGAATGACGCGATGTATGAAATATCTGCAAAACTTCGACATGAGCGTTGAGTCCTTCCTGTGAAATAACAATGCTGCTGCTAACTCTATGGGCCACGTGGTGGAGTTAAAAAGTCATCACGTCACTGGACTTCCAGGTCGGTTCCCACGTTGGTTTTTGACTAAAACACGAGCAGGTTTTTTTTTTCAACAAGTTTCTATAAATTTGTTCTGAGGTGACTAGGGAATGTTACAAACAGTTCAGTTATGATCATCATCATCAGTCAATTCAGATCTACAGATCTTGGATTACGATGTATAGGCGTTTGATTACTTTTGTTTACCCTGGTGTATGCACAAATCGCGTTTTGATTCCAAATGTGTCTTTCAAGTGCTAAAGTAAGATAGAAAGTGCCAGACGCTTCCAGAAATTGTTTCTTGAGTATTCCATGTATTGGGATTGGTTGTGCTATGCCACAATTCTCTAACATCCTAGAATACTCCGTCATCAGTGATTGAGAAGAACACGCTCTCTCTCATTGAGAAGAATATGCTCTCTCTCTCTCTCTCTCTCTCTCTCTCTCTCTCTCTCTCTCTCTCTCTCTCTCTCTCTCCTCTCTCTCTCTCTAACCTTCTTGTGTGATCGTTGAGTACCATTTTGTGCACCCTCTACTGTTATTTACTGTTTGGACTGGCAATGAGATGGTTGACCAGCTTGCCAAGAATGCCACAAGGGAAAAGTTGACCAGGTTGTCTGTTCCTCACACTGATCTCAAACTCCAAAACACAGGCCTATGTCAAAGACCTCTGGCAAGAGGAATGGACCTTGCAGACGGATAACAAACTATATTACCATGTTCCAGAGGCCGGCCGTAAGAAGAAACAGTCTTGTGCCGCTTGCACACAGGCCACTCGTTTTATACCCATTCTTATCTTTTAAAAGGTGAAGAAGCTCCGTGGTGCATTCCCATGTCATGTTCCACTCACAGTGAAACATATTCTTTTAGATTGTTGGGACTTGCACGATGTGAGACATAAACACTTTACAGCAGAGTCCATGAAAACCCTGTTCAGAGATGTCCCACCTGACGTGATCTTTGAGTTTGTTGTTGTTAATGTCATTTAAAAAACATTACTGTTGTTCTTGTCATTAAAGACATCGTTATTGTCCCTCACTCAAGGCTTTACTGTAGCTGTTGTCATCAAGCACATTGTTATTGTTGCTGTTGTTATCATTAACTCATTGATGTTATTGTCGCTGTCATTAAAGACATTGTTGTTGATGATAATTATTATTATTATTGGAGACAGACCTATTGTTGCCATTAAAGACAGTGCTCCTGATGTCGTCATTGTACGCATCGTTATAGTTGTCATTGTACACCTTGTTATTGCTGCTGTTGTTATATAAGACGTTGTTGTGGTTGTTGTTGTTGTTGTTGTTGTTGTTGTTGTTGTTACAGAAGATAATTTTGCTGCTTATGTCATTGAAGATACTCGTTCTTAGCGCTGTTTTTTTTTTTCTTTCTTTTTTCTATTCTTGGGGGGTGGGGTGATCTTGTTGTTGAAGCTGTTCTTGAGAATGTCGTAGTGATGCTGTTTTGTTATTGGTGTTTTTGTTGTTGCTGTTGTGTAAAGGCGGGAAGATAAACCTAATCTGTCATATGCTGTAACTTTCCTCTTCTCTCTGTATCTCTCTCCGTCTCTTTATATCTGTCTCTCTGTCTCTTTGTGTTGTGTGTGTGTGTGTGTGTGTGTGTGTGTGTGTGTGTGTGTGTGTGTGTGTGTGTGTGTGTGTGTGTGTGTGTCTTCTTGTTGTTGCTTTAGCTCGCTGATTTTTCGTTTTGTGTTTTTCGTTTATTTGTTTCTGTTTGTGTGTGTGTGTGTGTGTGTATTTTTATGGGAGGGGATCTTCATTCTTTTCCCCCTTTGTTCGCTCTTTAGCATGTGTTTGTTGTCGGTGTTGTTGTTCTAAACGCTAGTGTTACCCTCTGCTCTCTTCGCATTCCATCCCTCCACCGTCCCCACCCTTCCATTCCTTCTCCTTCAGCTTACTCCTCTTATCCCCCCCACCCCCACCCCCATCCTCATTCCGCCATTACCAGCAGCGGTTTTTTTTTTTTTTTTTTTTCTGTCAGTATTTTCTTTCTTGCTCTCACCACAACATGAATCTCCGCCCCCCCCCCCCCCCCCCCCCCCCCCCTCCCCTCCCCCCTCCCCGGTTCTGAGCTCAAACTCCTCTTTCTCTCTCTCTCTCCTCTCTCCTCCTCTCTTCTCTCTCTCTCACTCTCTCCTCTCCACCTCTTTCCTCTCTCGCTCTCCAAAAAACCCCTCACCCAGGCGCTCTCTCTCTTCTCTCTCTCTCACTCCACTCCCTCTCTCTCTCTTCCGGAGGGCCTCTCTCTCCCTCTCTCTCTCCTCTCCGCCTCTATTCTCCCTCTCCTCTCTCCCTCTCCTCCCCTTCTCCTCTCTCTCTCTTTCCCTCCCTGACCATCCCTCTCTCTCCTGATCTCTCCCCTTTCTCAGCTCCACCAACCTCGCGCTCTATTTCCTCCTCCTCTCCTCTGCTGGAGGCGTCTCCCCTCTCGGGCTCTCTCTCTCTCTTCTCTCTCGTCTCCCCCCCTCCCCCCCTCTCTCTGCTCTTTCCCCTTCATGAATCTGGCCAGTAATTGTCTCAGGGCGGGGCTTTGTACCTCATGCGTTTCTGTTTATTTATTGATTTTATTTGTGTTCAGTTTGGAAAGCAATGTGTATTCCGAGAGGCGCGTGTCACGTGCGGGGTTGTGCTGTCTGGCAGGCGCGCTTCCCCGTGACTCACACCACCGCCGTGCCACGCTTTCTACCGTGGCCCGCCAGGTGCCAGTCGTTAGAACCGTACCACTCACTGTTTCGCCGCCCTTTTTTTTTCCCGGATTTCCCATCCCCCCCCCCCCCCCCCCCCCCAACCCCCTTTGTCACCCTCCGCCCCCTCCCCTCCCACCTTCTTTCCTTCTTCTCTCCTCACAGTGCCGTTTTCTTGTTCTGGCAATTTTTCTTTGTAAATAAAATGGAATAAATGTAATAGTTACAAGGAGTTTTTTTTCCCCCCCCCTTCCCTCCCCCGTCTTTCTTCCTCCCATTCTCTCATTAATGATTGATTGTTTTTTTTTTTTTTCTTTTTCCCTTTCCTTCCCCCCTTTTTCCCCCCCCCCATTTTATTGATCCCTTTCTCATCCTTCCATTCCACAATTCCTTCTTTCACACCCATATTCATCCTTACTCTATACAGAATTATATCAACATAGTAATATGATACAGAAAAAAAAAAGTGTACTCTTACTCTTTCTCCCCCCCCCCCCCCCCCCTCTTCCCCCCTCCGAACACGGTATCCCCCCCCCCCCCCCCCCCCCCCCCTCATCTCCTCTCCAGTCAATCAAGAAATGCAGCAGCTTTTTTTCAATTTTCTGACCAGCCATTCATCCATATACTTTTCAATTATTCTCATCCTCCAACTCTGCACTGTTCCCTCTTCCCTGTACAGGCTATAACATTTATTAGATTCATTTAGGCAATATATATAACTTGATTTCCACGTGGAAGTATGGTGTTCACACTTGAGTTCTAAAGGTCATACAGTTCAGTAGTGTTTAACACACACACACACACACACACACACACACACAGACACCTATTCACCAATATTCAGGCATCTGACTTTTGGTTGAACACTAAAACACCAGTTGTCAGTCAATAGCCTTGTAGACCAACGTCAATATCTTGGTGTATCCGCTTAGTCTAATAGTAATACTCATTTCAGTTTTCAAGTAACATTATTAATGACTCAATTTTAAGTATCTATTCGATTTGCTGACACAGCTTTTCCTAAGTAACACTGTCTATGAGAGGCTTATGTATCATCATTTTTTTTTAAATTTTTCAAAAGATGCATTATATCTTACAGCAGTGATTCAAACCCATAAATTAAATACAAACATAATGACAGTGGTTTACCGTTTGGCTTTTGCCACCATTAACAGACACCTGAACATGTTGCTATAATTTTTTTCTTTTCCTTCTTCCTCCCTTTTTTTCAGTAGAGAGAAATTATAT
>JADBJO010000801.1:385000-395000 GCA_016801955.1 Conus betulinus | reverse complement strand
TGAGAGAATGTGGTTTGTTCAGATTTAATTCATGTTCTCATTTGTTTTTATTCTTAGGTCGATTTCATAACATTAGGCATAGCGTTTAACTCCTGTGACACAAAAGTATCAAATTGTTTATTGCTAACCTTGTCAGAACGCCTTTTTTAGGCACTTACAATAGGCTCTCTCTCTCTCAATCTCTCTCTCTCTCCTCTCTCTCTCTCTCTCTCTCTCTCTCTCTCTCTCTCTCTCTCTCTCTCTCCACTGCAAACATTATAACAAGAAATCTTTTTCTCATACTAACACAGTACCACCATCATCCTGTCCCCTTCCCATTCGGTCCCAAACTGGACGTTTTTCTTTCTGATATACATTCCTTCCTTCCTTCCTTCCTTCCTTCCTTCCTTTTTTTCTCAGGTATACACAACCTGATGTGGAAGATGTTGAAGACCCTGTATCAGTGGGGTCGTTGAACGTGGAGTCAGGTCTGGCATGGATGGAGAACACATTCTGCTGGCTGGCAAATTTGTCTGCAAGCATGACAATATCTAATACGACGTACTCTGTGCTTGATGCTTTTACCCCCCCTTGTTCCATCTTTTTATGTGTTTGCTTGGCGATTCTAATTCGCCTTTCGTCTGTAGGTAATGCTGCTGGCTAATCCTTTCATCATTTAATGCGTGTTTTGGAGATATACCAATGTCCACGCTCTTCCTACATTGAGCCACACCGCCATATTAGTTTCTGTGGGGAGCAATACGTTGAAACACTCGCCGCCAAGGGAAATCACTCTTCAAAACAGCGCAGACTAAAACAGCGCTGAGTTGAAATATCGGATATTTACTGTTAAACAGTTTTGGTGTTTTGTTCTGACTAATCTTATGAATCATCTTTGGCAAAAAAAAAAACGAAGAACTGAATTCATTTTAGGTTCTTACAGCGATTTATATTTCTACAACAATTTCCCTACGGTTTAAAGGTAGTTTCACGAATACATGTGCTGTTTGCAAACGGTACGTCTTTTTGCGTTTTACTTTAGATTCCAATTTTGCTTAATTTGGGACATTGGAATATTCCCTATTTGGCACAGCCAGCCCATTATTGAAATAAGAGTGGTCCATCATAGGGTAATTTACATCTTCATTTTGACCGGCACAATTACCTTTTTAGGAAAACCTTAAGTCTCACGAGGACGACAAGCTCTCTTTCCCCTACCACATCCCACTTACTCCCCTCCCGTCTGCGACAATAGTTGAGCGGGGTATATTAAGATAGAGCTCGTCTGTTCGTTGTTCATGTCATTGTAGACAAAGCGCTTTTTTTGCATAAAACTAGAACATAGACGAATGCAGTTTGGTGTGTGCATGTTACCGCTCATTACCGCATGGGAGCAAAGATTTTTCTCTCTTTGGAAAGAAAAGGTTTCAGTTTTCTGATCAAACAGCTTTAATATATTTTCTTTTGGCCTTGATATACCTTCCATTTTTCTTTTTGGTTTAATATAGCCCATTAAAGCCGACATTACAGCAGCATATTTTCACTCTTTCCCTCAACCATTTCAAGTCCTTTTTGTCCTCTTTGTGTGAGTATGTGTATATTTTTGTGAATCATGGTTTGTGACAATGTCGTGTGTGTGTGTGTGTGTGTGTGTGTGTGTGTGTGTTACAGACAGGCTTGTCTGTTTTCACTCTTTTTCTTTAATAACTGTGCATCCGTATCCTTTTCCGTTGCAGAGAAGAAAAAACAAGACTGATATGTACCCAATATTTGCTGCTCATTTGTTGAAGACTTGGGCCCACCATTTTTACTCATCTTCTTTATTTTAAAGACAGGTATTGATAATGTGTTCTGAGTGCATTATTCGTATCCTTGTTCGACAAAAGGTTCTCTTTTCTCTTTGCTACAAACCGTGACAGATATTCCTTCCTTGCATTCATTCAACATACTTCCCACATTTTGCTTTAATGGGCGTTTCTTGGTTGATTGTGTGTGTGTGTGTGGGGTGGGGGGGGGGGGGGGGGGGGTAATTAGTAGTGTGGGTCTTAGCCTGGGCGCGTTTGCCCACTGCTGACTAGCCCACTATTACATGATGGCCACTATGGCCACTATTACATATTACATGATGGCCACTATTACATGACGCCCACTATTACATGACGCCCACTATTACATGATGCCCACTATTACATGACGCCCACTATTCATGACGCCCACCATTGCACGAACTAAAAACTAAGAAGAAAAGACAGAGGTATACGAATAAAACAAAGACAAAAAGAAGAAAGGCGAACTGGCCCCACGGTTATTTCTGGTTCCGAGGGAACAATCATCTTTCCAGCATTGGTAGACGAGGTGGGATGGAAGGGGGAGTGGGGGTAAAATGTGGCGTATTAATCCCGACTAATCCTCGGGTATTAGATATACCCCTACCAACAATCTACATATACTTCGTCACTGTCCCCAGACAGAAGGTCGTGGGAGGGGAAGGGGTGTGGGTAAACGTGGCGTGGACTCCTTCCTATACCAGAGATATCTCCAGAGAGTAATCCCCCCCACATTTTGTTATTTCCCAGGACAGAAGATCGTAAGGAGGAAGCCTTAGGCCGGGGGGGGGGGGGGAGGTCATGGTCGACGTACGGACCGTCAGAGATCTCCGCAATTCCCTGGTCATGGGCAACAAGATAGAGGTCGTTCCATCAGTGAAGTCCTTTACATTATCCACCTAGAACGTTTTCAGCCAGCATCTGGGAGGTCTACCCCGCATTGCTACTTTTCTTCCTGACTCATCGACTGTGCTGCTTCGGAGGCATTACACCCCACGTTGCTCCTTTTGGTTCCCCATCCACGGCCACACTTGTCCCGCCTCCGTTTCCATTAGGATGATCATGGACAAAGAGTAATGGCGAGATGCACAATCACGTCACGTGATAACTTGTCTGTTAGCATGCGACTTGATTTGCACCCGAACGTCGTTTTCACTTCTGGCTACGAGATTTTCTCCACGTTTGTTTGTTTGTTTATTCGTCGGCAAGATAATGTAAAACATACGGAAGCGATTTCAACCAAACTTGTTTGGAAAGCGATGGACATAACCAACGGATGAAGCTGCGACATTTTGGTACGGAGCTATGGTACGGATTGGGATCAAAGGGCGGATGAAAGATCCGTTCTGTAAGATTAACACAAATTTTTCTTAAAATAATCATAATGATATTACAGTTACAGTGACATATTGAGAACTGTCTATGAAATCATATATTTTGATAGGATGTTCGTTCAAATGTTATTGTGAGGTAAATGTTGACATTTTTATATTTTCGAGTTAGAAAAGAAAAAGACAGAAAGAAAAGAAAAGAGGAAAAGGAAAGTAACTCCTTCAGTTTAGTCTCGCTATTAATTCCCATGGCGGAATCGTTTTCACCCATGAACTGACTCATTACAGGTCCGGGTTTACGGTTAGAGTTAAGCCCAAAACGCTATTATATTCTGTATTACACTCCACGTTGCACCTGACTCTTGTCAGAAGATCAGCCAGCACCAAAACATATTCATCGCACAGTGCAGACCCTGATCCAAACCGTGCCTGACTCGGAGACCAGTCAATCCGATGTCCGCTTCTTTATATTACATCATGGTCCACATGATCCTTCATTTTTCTGTCATCTACTAGACTTTCCACTCCCAAATCCATGTGCTCTACCAATGGCGTAGAAACATAAGAAGTCTGCAAGCCATGCATAGTTCTGTAGAAACACAAGAAGTCTGCAAGCCATGCATAGTTCTGTAGAAACACAAAAAGTCTGCAAGCCATGCATAATTCTGCTATCCTTGCTGATACGTGGCATTGAATGTGCACTGACCCCAAATTCCAGGATGCATTTTTTTTTTCACATTCAATTTTTTTTTTTTGTCACAGAGACAGGTCGATTTTCATCTATTCAAACTGTGTTGTTACTAGTTAACCATTGGGGTAACCCCGAACTGTGACCAAAGAGTAGGTCCCGCGAGGCTCCATACCTTGGCGGAGGTCTTCCTTCTGCCTGATTCCATTCTAGTCTGTCTGCTGTTTCGTGTCTGAGATGTGGAGGAATTCCTCTGAGCTGTTTTCATTATTCCATCTCCAATTGCGATCCACGTCTGCCGTGGGTGTCCCCAACTCTGGCATTGATAGAAACTGATTAGTATCGTCAGTGAGCGCCAGAGCTTGATCTTCACCGAGAAAGATGGTGTACATGGTTGACCAGGCGCATACGCACACACACTCATTAATATTATATATATTATATATATTTATATATATATGTGTGTGTGTGTGGTGTGTGTGTGTGTGTGTGTGTGTGTGTGTACATACCATGTATGCGTACCATACACAGACCACACATGCATGCGCACGCTCCACACACACACCACACACCCACAACACACACACACACACCACACACACACACACACACACACCCACACACACACACGCACGCACGCACACACACACACACCCACACACACACACACACACACACACACACACACCACACACCACACTCACGCACACACCACGCACGCGCACACACACACACACACACACACACACACACCACACACACAACAGCATGCACGCACGCACGCACGCACGCACACACACACACACACACACACACAACCACACACACACACCCCACACACACACACACACACACACATACACACAGGCAGACAGCAGTCAAACAGAAAGATAAACAGACAGGGATAGAGAGAGAGAGAGAGAGAGAGAGAGAGAGAGAGAGAGAGATAGAGAGAGAGAGAGAGAGAGAGAGATAGAGAGAGAGAAGAAGAAGAAGAAAGAAGAAGAAGAAGAAGAAGAAGAAGAAGGAAACAAAGGATGAGGAAGAACAGGCGGGGATGAATTAGGATGAGGAGAGAGAGAAAAAAAATAAAAGAGGATGATGATAAGAGCCGATCTCCCCTGTTTGGCTGGCCGCAATAAAGCCGGGCACACAGCGTAGAGGCCACGTGCAAACCACTCTACGCAAATTTAACCAGACATTCCGCCTGGGAGAATGTGGACGGGTGGTCCGAGAGAGAGTGAGAGAGTTAGAGAGAGAGAAGAGAGAGAGAGAGAGAGAGATAGAGAAAGAGACAGACAGACAGACAGACAGACAAACAGACAGCAGAAAGACAGAAAACCAGACAGACAGAGACAGATCGATAGATACGCAGGCCGGCCGGCAGGCAGGCAGACAGACAGAGACACGACAGACAGAACAGAGAAACAGACAGACTGGTAGAGGCAGACAGAGACAGACAGAGACAGAGACAGAGAGAACTCAGAGAGACAGGCAGACAGACAGACAGGCAAGCACAGCGACAGCAAACTGTAAGAGATAGATAGATAGATAAATAGATAGATAGATAGAAACAGCAGAGCGAGGGACAGACAGACAGACTGGAAAGCAGGCATGCGACGGACGACATAGAGAAACAGAGAGATAGAATGGAAAAGGACCCTCCATCCCCCCAGAAACCGCCTCCCCCCTACCCCCCCCCGCCCCCCCCTCTCCCCCGCCACTCCCCATGCCCCCCCCAGCCCCCCGCCCCCCCAAGGCAGTACCAGACCCCCCCCCCGCCCCCCCCCAACCCCCCAAGCAGGCACACCTCCAGACCCCCGCACCTCACCCACGCCCCCCCCCCAAGCACAGCCCCCCGACGGACAGAGACCCCCCCCCCCCCCGCCCCACCAGAAAGCCCCCCCCCATGGCCCAAAAGACCCCCCCCCCCCCCCCCCCCCCCCCCATCCACAGAATCACAGAATTGTAAATTGGCAGCTTAAGAAGGGAAAATGTGTGACAAAAAAGAAAAAAGAACGAGTAGAGGAAGCAGAAAAAGATGGCCCGAATCGCATCTCACTGATTAATATCGCGGCGTTTTTGTTGCCGTAGATAGATTTTTTTTTTGTGGAAAATTATCATAATTAATCACGGGTGCACACACTATCGTTTGTTATTTGTCTTTTTTTTAAGTATAAAAATGCTGACGTGACATGGTGATCAAAATATTCAGAGAGCTGGGCCACAAAGGAAGGTTTTTCCAATCTGTCTTGGGAAGAAGGGTGGGGATGAATTGAATGTTTGATTGGTGTTTTTCTCTGAGGTCGAGGCTACTAAAGGTTTTTTTTTGGCGGTGGTGGGGTGGTGGCGGTGGTGGTGGTGGGTTGTTGGTTTGGTTGGTTGGTTGGTTGGTGGGTGGGTGGGTGTGGGTTGGTGGGTTGGTGGGTGGGTTGCTTGCTTGCTTGCTTGCTTGCTTGCTTGCTTAGTTGGTGGGTTGATTGGTGGGTTTGGTGGGGTTGGTTGGTGGGTTGGTGGGTTTGGATGGTTGGTGGGTTGGTTGGTGGGGTTGGTTGGTTGGTTGGTGGGTTGGGTCGGGTTGGTGGGTGGGTTGGGTTGGTGGTTGGTTGGTGGGTTTGTTGCTTGCTTGCTTGATTGATTGATTGATTGATTGATTGGTTGAAGTTTTTGTCTGCTGGTTTGCTTTTGCTTTGCTTTACTTTGTTTTTTTTTGTTTTGTTTTTTTTCTTTCTTTTCTTTGTTTTGTTTTGTTTTGGCCGGGGTCTTTCTTTAGTGTTTTTGGGTTTGGTTTGGTTTGGTTTGGCGAGGGTCTTTTGTTTTTGTTTTGTTTCTGTTTTGATTTGGCGGGGTCTCTTTGTTTTGTTTTGTTTTGGGTGGGTCTTTTGTTTTGTTTTGATTTGGCTGGGGTCTTTGTTTTGTTTTGTTTTGGTGGGGTCTTTGTTTTGTTTTGTTTTGGTGGGGTCTTTGTTTTGTTTTGATTTGGCTGGGGTTCTTTGTTTTGTTTGTTTTGGTGGGGTCTTTGTTTTGTTTTTTTTTGGGCGGGGGTCCTTTGTTTTTGTTCCTGTCTTCAAATCATTCGAGGAGCTTTTTGTCAGACGTGAGCAGCAACACCTTTGCTGTTATGTAATAAAGCGACTGAACGTGGAGGGTGTGGTGGGGTGAAAGCGGACAGGGGGATTCAGGATAAAGGCTGGTTGATGACACACTCGCGCGAACACTGCTACTGCTACTGCTAACTACTGCTGCTGCTGCTGGCTGCTGCTGCTACTGCTACTACTACCTACTACTACTACTACTACTACTACTATACTACTACTACTAAGAAGAAGAAGAAGAAGAAGAAGAAGAAGAATAGTAATAATAATGAGGACAATTTCTATAGCGCCCATCCTAACAACGTAGGCTACAGGACCGCTTTACAAGTATTAAACGATTCAACATCTAAAAATATTAGCACACCACACACACACACACACACACACACACACACACACACACACACACACACACACACACACACCACACACACACTGGAACATAATGTTGTAAACATAAACACACTTTATGACTGGTGAACAGCTCATTTGTACACGAGCAAAGTGTGCAAGTGACATGCAGTAATTTAGTAATATTTCAGGTGGTGTCCTGCAACTGGCGTTGAACAGATACGTTTTAACTTTTAACTACTACTACTACTACTACTACTACTACTACTGCTGCTGCTGCTGCTGCTGCTGCTGCTGCTGTTGCTGCTACTACTACTGCTACTACTGCTGCTGCTGCTGCTATCTGCTAGCTGCTACCCACTGCTTCTACTGCTACTACTACTATTGCTGCTGCGGCTACTACTACTGCTGCTTTGCTGCTGCTACCTTCTACCCACTACTGCTGCTGCTGGCTGCTGCTGCCGCTACTACTACTACTACTGTTACTGCTGCTACTGCTACTACTTCTATTACCACTACTACTACTACTACTAGTGCTGCTGCCACCATCACTACTACTACTATTACTACTACCACCATTACTACTACTATTACAACTACTACCACCACTATCATTACTTCTACTACCATTACAACTACCACTACTACCATCATTACTACTACTACTACTACGACTACTGCTATTACTGCTACTACTACTACGACTACTACTAGTCGCTGTTGCTGATGCTGTTACTACTACTACTTCTACTACTACTACTACTATTACTACTTCTGCTGCTGCTGCTGCTGCTGCTGCTGTTGCTGTTGCTGTTGCTGCTGCTGCTGCTGCTGCTGTCCACGCTCATGCTGCTACTACCGCTACTGTTTTTCAGAATGTTGATCAGAAAGATACTTAAACATTAGACTGTAAATTTGGAACTGTTTTTTTTTTTTTATGCCTCCAGTTGTACGATTCTGTCTTTGAAAAGCCTCAGTGACTTGCGAGGTCTCACCATCAATTCAGAGCAGATGCTTGGCATTCCTAGCGGTCATCCGCCATCTCGTGTCAAGGTCGTTTTGTGTGTTACATTGCGTTGTATGATTTGTCTTGGTCGGTGCCACATTTCATGGTGTGACTTTTCTTTGTGACGTCAGTCGTATTCCTTCACATTTGGGGCTGGTGTTCCCATGAACTGACCAAGCCAAATCCTTTATTCCCTTTTTTTTTTTTTTTTTTTTTTTTTTTTCTGCATTTTTGTTCATTTTTTTCCCGTTGAGCTTTCCAATAGAAGGTAGTGTTGTGAATAAAATTTAGACTGGGATAACGCACTTGTATATTCATCTACTGTACATATATAGAGCAGTACAGTATGTAAGAGAATGTGAAAGTACATATTATGTAATGCCGTATAGTGTGTAATGTAATACTATACAGTACGTTAAAAAAATGTTGAATAAAGTGTATGGAATAATGCCATACAGTGCATACATTTAACTATACAATGTACATTGTCATTCTGCGCAGTAACTGTATACTGCAACGCAGTTTGCTAATGTAGTTTTATACAGTAAATACAAGCCGCAGCACAGCTGATAAACGCATTTCTATGCAGTAACTACATACTGCGCACAATTCACAACGCAATTCCATACAGTTGATACATACTGCAGCAACACTTTATAACATAATGCCATACAATAAATGTACCCTGCAGAACAATCTAAAACGCAGTCCCGTACACTTTTAGACATACTGCAGCACACACTTGATAACACGATGCCATTCTGTAAATAGATACCACAGAACGATTTATGAGGCCACATCATACTGTCAATAATCTATTGTAACCCATCTCTCTTGACTCACTGTCATACATCAGTTCATGCTGCAACACAATGTTTAACTCAATGCCACATAGTGAATACATGTCTGCGGCACGTTTTATAACGTCATGCCGCGCAGTGAACACATACTGCAGCGCAATTCATAACGTCATAGCATACAGTTCACACCTACTGCAGCGCAGTTTACTACGTTTTATGCTATACAGTTAACACATGCAGCAGCACGATTTATAACGCAATTCCAACAGTAGCATACATCCTTAAACACACACGCACACACACACACACACACACACCACACACACACACACACACACACACACACACACACAACACACACACCACACACACGCACGCACGCACGCACGCACGCACGCACGCGGAGCCACGCACGCACAGAGAGAGAGAGAGAGAGAGAGAGAGAGAGAGAGAGAATGTTACTTATAGTCCAAACGAACCGCAAAGGGCCATAATTACAATCAGAACGTACAAACAGAACAGAACACAATGTACACAGCAGTACGATACTGTACCCTCCACAGTTGTAGTACAAACGTATAACGCGGTGCCCTACAGTAAGTACAAACACACACACACCACACACATCCGTCATAGTTTCGCTTCCTCTCCTGCCACTTAGCCCCTTTTCCTCTTGAGTGGCTGTAGCAATGATAATTCCCTCACTTTGTCTCCCTCCTCCTCATTGTGGGGAGCTGGGATCGTCGTCCTGCACAGAATGGCTTTTAACACACATGGATGGAAGCTGAAGAGGCTCTTGTGCTCATTTGCCAGGCCTTGTGGCACTCGTGTCTGCTGACGATGCTGAAGAGAGACGACAGAGAGCTGGGTGTGTGTGTGTGTGTGTGTGTGTGTGTGTGTGTGTGTGTGGGGTGGGGGGGGGAG
>JADBJO010000801.1:377500-380000 GCA_016801955.1 Conus betulinus | reverse complement strand
GGGGGGGGGGGGGGGGGGGGGGGGGGGGGGGGGGGGGGGGGGGGGGGGTGGGGGTGTGGGGGGGGGGGGGGGGGTGGGGGGGGGGTGGGGGGGGGGAAAATAGAACTTCTGCAAGCTTATAAAACCAATTTTCTCAAATCAGAATGCGAATCAAAAAAAATGACAGACGAAGGGGAAATATCTTAAATAGATGTCAGCGAACCGCCCAGAGAAACGTGGACAAACGAGTCACAAGACAACACACAACGCGTTTCGACCTCTTAGGTCTTCTTCAGGTAAAAAAGACGAACAAAAATAACGACGAAATGCACTTAGCTTTGATCGCTTCAGATTGCTTCTGAGTTCAGTGCAAGGAAGAAGGCTCGTTTGTCCACGTTTCTCTGGGCGGTTCGATTTAAGATTTGTTTAGATTTCCGCCTGCAGTCGTTTCACTTTGCAACTAGAAGGGGAAATATGTTTGAATTTACAAAATCCAAAAGTAAAAAATAGAACTCTCACAAGTCTATGTAAAAGATACAACCAAAAAGAAATAACATCAGCAATATAACAATTTTTTGTGAATGCTACAGAAGCTCCCAATAATTTCATCAGAAATGAAGAATTAGAAAGTTAGCAGGAAACTATGCTGATATGTGTGAATGGATAGATTTGTTAGAGGAGACGATTTTTTTTCTGTCCTTGAAGTAATGAAAAATGTTCATCTCCCGAAAGTGACAGCTTAACTGCAGAGTTCCTAACATTCTCATGGACCAAAATAGGGGAAATCATAACCTATTCTTTCCTCGATTTGCTCAACCGGGGGGACCTTTCCTTCACATAGAGACAAAGTATTATAATCTGGATTTAAAAAGGGGCAATGACCTCGTTGGGGATGTCGTTGTTGTACCTTGGCTAAAAGAATCCAGGAATAATCCGAACAGCCAAGGTACTTTAACACTATGGTACAAATGCATCAGCTGGGGATGAGAACATTACGTGTGTGACAGTTTTGATTACCCCGCCAAGTGGGCAGCCACACTCCAACTTTGGGGGATTTTGGGAGACTGATAGTGCTATGCTAGGAGCTTGTAACAACTGAAGACAATCCCCGCATAACTATGCAGAGCATAACAAACATTTTGATGTAGTCTTGGGTGTTCTAGCCTATGTCAACTGGCCTGACAGCCTTAAGCCAAGGCGGCCTCGACGGGAATAAACTGATAACTAGGGACCAATAACCCTAACAAATTCTTATTTCAAAATCCTGGCTATAGTTCTATTAGTAAGGACTTGGAAATGTAATTTACAAAATGGTTAACGACAATTAGGTTTAATGAATTAAAGGAAAGAAAGACAACAACAACTGTAGTAAGAAACCGTTGATGACCTTATTAACTACCAAGACAACATCGAAAAGGCAGGACATCTGTTAGCTGTTGATTTTTCCGAGCTTTTCGATACTATATCTAAAACTTATCTCTTCATGTCTTATAGATGTTCGGATTTGGGTCCGACTTTAAGAAATGGATAAAAGGATTTGATAACGATAGCAAAAGTTGTATCATAAATGGTGGCTGGCTATCCAAGCCTTTTACGGTAAACTGTGGTGTTAAACAAGGCTGCCCCCTCTTTCAATTAGCAATTGTTTTAGCTCTTAGCAGTAAAAACACGAAGCAGCGATATATTAGGCATTAAACTAACTAAATGCCCTTCAATGAGTGACAACATAAAGATATAACAAACAAGCTGATGACTCATCCTTACTTTTGTTTTTAATAAAGAAGATATGACTAAATCCTTTAAACTTCTAAAAAAAAAAAAAAACCTGTCCAAACTTTCACTGTTTTGAAAATAAGCATGAATAAAAAAAAAAGCATGAACATTGCTTGGACAAATCTCTGTTAACAACTCCTGTTCCCATAGGTAGATTGAATTCAGACTGTAAATACACAGACACAGACACGCCGAGAGTTGCACTCATATTTTTTTTGTCATATATTCGTAAACTTTAAATAAGTACCTGGGTTCATATTTATGATTTTTAAAATGTTCATCGTACAGTCACAATAAGATGTATTCTCTACACTAGTTTTGAGCAGAAAAACTAACCAGATGATTGCATTCAAACATAATCATCGAACACAACATCACTACGTCATTAAAACACCCAGACGAATATAATACTTTAATACAGTAACAACGACAATTAATAACAGATACTTTTTTTCCTTGCTCGATGTCTCATGCAAAGTATGCTGCTCTATACAGCTGAAGAGGGGGGGGAATGAGGGGAAAAAAGAAGGAAAAAGAAAAAAAAAACAATTATGGAGAAGAGAAGTCGAAAGACAAAAAGAAAAGAAGGAAAAAGAATTTAAGAGATTAAAGAAATGAAAAGTAACTTTTTCCTAAACAAACAAAGAAAACCATAAACATGTTTAGTTGTCCACATCCATATGAGGCACACACACAACACAACAAAATGATTTGTTTATATTGAAGATAAGCTCTATTTCTTCTTCTT
>JADBJO010000801.1:367500-372500 GCA_016801955.1 Conus betulinus | reverse complement strand
ACTTTAAAGGATTTGCGTTTTAACCTCAACCCCTTATATTAAACATTCGTCTTACTCGTCTTGAAAATTATGATGAGGAAAATAGCAGAATCGATGAGACTAGTCTGTTTAAACTTCGTCTTCGATTTTTATTTCTAGTCCCGTTTATTTTCATTTGGAGAGATTGTTGGCAATATACGTAGGGCGACTTGATTCGCCGAATCTTCTCAACTTCTTTATGATTGGTAGCTTCTAAGCCAAAGCCCCTCTTCATAGAAGATGGAGCAAAGAGGGTTTGCAGACCCATCATCAACCTAGGACTTCATGAAACTGCTTTGGATTTTTGGCAAGAACAGCGCTAGATTCACAGAGACAATGGCATGTGCAGCTGAAAAGTGTTCAACTGTAAAGCGTTTTCGAGGAGGAGGAACAAAAGCGAACTTCATAGGACTTCGATTTCCCAACTTAGAACAGATGTCAGATAGCGATGAGGACTAAGACATATCCGTCTGAAAATGCAACGCCTTGAGACGCCCACCCATCCAGAAGTTGCTGGTTCCAATCCTGGCACTCCAGAGGAAAAAAGTCTGGCAGCAGCAGAAGGGCATGTAGGAGTGATGACCTGAAGGCGGCCCTGGCCCTCTCAGAGTGTAAGGAGTTCAGGGCCAAAACACTTGTCTGATGGAGGAGGAAGAGGGCGGTACGTTCTTCTCTGAAAACCTTCAGCTGCCGAGCTCTCCGTGCAGTTTCTCCCTACTGCTGGTCAGATACCTCTCGCCTTATCTTGCCTGTTACCTCACCTGTGCGAACGTTTTACGACTCCGAGGTACACACAAGTACAGCGGCACTGTTACGGAACGAACCATCACTGTCGTCACTCCCACAGATACAGCGGCAGCGCCACTGGCAAACCAAACATTCCCCCCCTGAGGAGAGAAGCTTAATGAGCGGCAGCTGCCGTCTGTTTTCCTTCCTGCATGCACGGGCCGCCTTGATGAAGGCCCCGCTAATTGGCTCACCTGGTCTCCTCACGTCAAGGGGACTTAGCCACTGGTCACTCGCCAAAACTGACCGACTGGAAAGAGATGGGGAAAGAGAGAGAGAGAGAGGGGGGGGGGGTGAGGGGCAGGAGATGGGGAGGTGGTGGAATGTAGAGTGATCGGTGGAACTGTGGTTCCAGAGAACTATATGGATGTTTCCGCTACACCTATTACGTCGTAGGGGGGGGGGGGGGGGGGGGGGGGGGGGGGGGGGGGGGGGGGGGGGGAAAGGGCGGAGAAAGCGAAAGCAAGGAATTCTTCTGCTTAACGTGCCGTGACACACAGGTAATTGGTGACATGTAATTAACACATTGTTCTCAATGCTAGAATGCTATCACAAAAGGAAAGAAAATTGGAGGGAAGGAAGGGTGTGTATGTGGGGAAAGGAGGCGGGGGAGGGAGGACACAGGGGGGGGGGGGGGGGGGGGGGCAGGTGAATGGTGAACAGGGGGAAAGGGACAGATAGAGATTAAAAGAAAAGGCACAACTGAAGAATTGCGAAAAAAAAAAAAAAGAACATTACTTAAAGGATTTTGTTCAACAGAAGCCGTTAAATTAACAAGCAGAACGAATGACAATGCGCCTAATAAGTCCAAAACATCATTAAGACAGACACACAAATTATATAGCAATGAATAAACAATGAATTGCATTAGTGCGTAATGAATGCATAAGTCTGAAATATCACATCATGGGCATTACCTATGGTTAGCTCCTCAACTGAGGAGTTGTGGCTGTCCATCTTTCAAATGAAATACAAAATATCTGCTTCTACACTTACAATCAGTGCCTTCACCAAAGAGGTCATTTTTTTCACGGGTCGTTTGTTTGTTTGTCTGTCAGCTAGATTACACATCAACTATAGAATCAGTTTTCACCAAAGTTAAAGAAAAGATGGAGTGTGTGTTAATTGCATTCAAATGTAATCCGCCGGACAACAGAGACCACAAATTTACAAGACGAAATACGACGCGTTTTGAGATTCAACATCCACCCTGCACTCAGTAGAAGGAGATAAGCGATCGCTCGTTCTTCGTTTTCATTGTGTGGATGTTGTTTGTCTTGCCTGAAGAAGACCAAAGAGGTCGAAACGCGTCATATTTTGTCTGGTGCTTTGTTTGTCTCTGTTGTCCATAGACTGATTTTGATTTCTCTTTAAAACTTTGTGTCAATTTCTGTCTGCAGTCACTTCACTTTAAAACTTAATTCCAGTTTACTGTCCACGCTAACCAACAATGATACGGCCGACGAGGATAATCATCCCTGTAAGAGTGGGGGAAGGAGGGAGCCTATCTTGCATAATCTTATTCCACCAGAACGACAACACTTTAAGCTGGGCAATAAGAAAAAAAACAGACAATGTTTATATCAGGTGCCAGCATGAGTCCAAACTCGCAATGTATGAAAAGGAAATCGTAAAATGAGGCAGGGAACAGTAAACAGTACTTAATGAACAAGCAGGGTCATTCCTGTTCCCATGATGAAATAAATAGACGCCAATAACTTCAAGCGACTGCTGCTTACGACACAGAATCGCCTGGCAGAAAAAAAAGCTGCGCCATTCTTGCATAATTGTTGATTTCCGTTTGTTCATTCTCCAGTTGTTGTTGCTGTCTGTGTACGTGCCTGGTAACGGGTATATAGACTAGCTCGGAACAATCCGTTTCGGGGATGTCTCTTTGTTTGTTCTGTGTGCTCTGTGTTGTCATTTCTGCCAGGCGATTCGAAGTCGTAAGCAGCATTCGTTTGGAGGTATAGGCTTCTATTAATTTCCTCATGGGAGAAAGAGTTACCCTACTTGTTGTTTGACCTCGCACTCGGTGGTCCGCACTGCGCCTGTCTGGCGTATCTGAAAAGTGTTGCCCAATGTCGAACCTTTTTTGTAAATAGACAATGTTCGGAAATCTGAAAGGGGGGTAATACGTGTGGAAGAGCTCGCGGTCAGCGAGAGTGACGCGGACAGATGCCGCAGGTGGGCAGACCACCAAAGCAATCTCGCCTCATCAGTCAGCTCTAGCAGGTCAATCACGGAGAGAAAAGGCCGGAACGTAAGAGTGAAACAGTGGATCTGTACTGCAGACAGTACCTATCGTTGTCCTTGAGCGCGTTTCACATACATAAGATATTTGTTTTCTAGACTGGGGGCCGGAGTAGCACAGCGATAGAGCGCCGGACTCGTGATTCTGGGGTTGCGGGTTCGAATCTCCGCCGGGCCGTTTCGGTACAGGGGGATTTTTCCCTCGGAGTTAACATTGGCTCTGACTCCATTTCCCATACAGTCCTTCGAATGAGACTATAAACCAAAGCTCCGTGTGTGAACGCACGCACATCTTGCACACACGTAAAAATCCCATCACCAACTTACGGAAGAGAAGGCCAGTTTGGCCGTTGGTATGGATGACACATTACACATAGCACGCACCTTCCCCGAAGTTGGAGTATGGCTGCCTTAATGGCGGGATAAAAAACGGTCAGACACATAAAACTCTACTCCTTTTGTTAGGTAGATGGGATTAATACTTGTCTGTCTGCACATGGGGTGTCCGCAGGAGTATCAACCTGCGTACGCAGAAGAAGAAGAAAGGCTTTCTAGATGTGTTTGCTTGACCCCAAAACGGAAGAAAGGGTAAAAAGTATTTGGATTGGAAAGACAGGCGTTATTATCTTCCCTTCCCCCCCCCCCCCCCCCCCCCCTTTTTTTTTTTTTTTTTTTTTTTTTTTTTTTTTTTTCCTGGAACACGTCTATTTGGTTCCCATCCGTTGTGCGGATCCGGATCAAACATCGATCCTGTTGTCCAGCGGGATCATTACAGACCTTTTACAGAGCACTGGGTGATCACGTGATCCGGATCAGACACCGATCCTGCTGTCTAGCGGGATCATTACAGATCTTTTACAGAACACTGGCGGATCACGTGATCCGGATCAGACACCGATCCCGCTGTCCAGCGGGATTATTACAAACTTTTCTTTTATCACTGAACAAGAACATCGGGTGATCGCGATTTTATAACCATTTATGGTACAAAATATTTCTATTGAATATTTCAGCTTTCTTATGACATAAATGTTGATATTTTGTCTAGATCTTATCCTGTTAGAAGAGAGAGAGAGAGAGAGAGAGAGAGAGAGAGAGAGAGAGAGAGAGAGGAGAGAGAGAGAGAGAGAGAGAGGTTAAAAAAAAAAAAAAAGAAAAGAAAAGTAAGAAAGAAGAAAACATACAGGAAGTTTTTTTTTTCAGTCCGTTCCCATTATTTTTTCTCAGGTGATTTTTTTTTCCTTACACTCAAAGGGGCCCGGGTCACATCCAGGTCATCATTCTTGGATGTCGGTCGGCATCCTCGACATACAATATAATAGGGGGGGGGGGGGGGGGGGGGGGGGGAGTAGGAGACACAAAGCAGGAGACACAAATTAAAGGCAGGAGATGGTAGACTATGTAAGACGAAAAGAAAATACGGGAAATTCGTATTGAATATGAAAGGGAACAAAGACCAGAAGACAGATATCCAACTGGAAAAAAAAGCGAGGGACAGAAAAATGAAAATTACAAAAAGAACAAGGAAAAAAAAAATAACAACAAAAAAAAAACTGGAGGGGGGGACACCCGGGTTCGAACCGGGGACCTCTCGATCTGCAGTCGAATGCTCTACCACTGAGCTATATCCCCGTGAGTCACAACATGGTAAGTTTGTTACATAATTTTAGCAACGAGTTTGCATGACAGAGTGTATCGATTACTGTGCAAATAAAACATGTTCATTTTAGCTCTCTCTCTCTCTCTCTCTCTCTCTCTCTCTCTCTCTCTCTCTCTCTCTCTCTCTCTCGTAACGGTTGAGACAACATTCTGTACGTTTCGACCCAAGTTGACTGACTGTCCACGGGCAAGAACTCTTAGGGTCATGTTTTTCCAGCTTCACATTTACGAATTGTCTCCCATTCCTAAGCAGCTCCGTCAGTCTGCAATGAACTAGGAAGCCC
>JADBJO010000801.1:347500-355000 GCA_016801955.1 Conus betulinus | reverse complement strand
AACTATTAGGAGGTTCTTTTGTAAATTTCACTGAAAAGAGGAATATTTTCAAAGTCAAACATGTACATTCCTGCAATGGTGAGCTCCTGTGTGAAAACCGAACACTGTCATCCCTGGTCTACAGATTCAGACTGAATGCTCTCAGATGCAAATTCAACAGTCATGTTAAGTGCGTCTGCGGTGAGGAAATAACACCTGTCCATGTTATTCTACACTGTCAGCATTTGAAATCATTTTTACCCCACTTCGATTTGTGATTCAATGGTTTTCAGATTCATCTTTTAAGAATATTTTATTGAACGATTTGCTTATGCTGGATGTTGTTAAAGGCTTAAAACGGAGCCCAGTTGGCTCATTGGTTTAATGTTTACAAATGTTTTGAGTATGTTATTGTTGTTAAGATTTCATTTTTGAAGGGAAATGGTAGGGAGGTTCAGAGATAGGAAGACGGGGGTTTTGTTGATTGTTGTTGATTTTTTTTTTCCGTCTAATATCACACCATTGTGAAAAGACGTTAAAGAGAAGAACGAACGAACACATACACACACACACACACACACACACATCTACACACATGCGCGCGCTCCCCCGCGCGCGGGCGCATGTATGAGCGACGTTCTCTTTCCATTAAAAGAGAGCGTAACAAAAAAAACAAAACAAACAAAACCCACAACAGTTTATCCCTGACAGTGAAAATGTAGACGATGTCTGCTACCAGAGGACGTTACTATTTTTCATGCCTGGGGAAGGATAAGGGTTAGGGGTGAGGGGTGGGGGTAGGGGATAGGGGAGATAATAGCTGGACATCCTGACTAGGGATTTCCTGTTTCGCTTCCAAACCTTAAAAAAAAATAATTTCATCTTGAAAAAAAAAAATTCATCTTGTTTGGTTCGAAGATCTTAAACGGAAGGAAGCTGAACAGTGACTATATTTCTTTTTATCTCACAGTTGTTGTGTGTGTATCTTATCAATAAATATGAATATGTATATGTCGAGTTAAGTGATTCGCCGAATTTCAGTGACCTTCCATGTGGTTGGTAGTTAAAGCAACTGGCATTCACCTGTGACTATCTCCCACAGGTTTCCCAGCCCATCTATTCCCATAGAGCACAGAGCTTTATAAATCAGAACAAACAGCTTCGAACTCTAAATGTCATTAATAGCGAACCGCCAAGGAAAACATAGATAAACGAATCACATGACAAAACACGACGCGTTTCGACCTCTTAGGTTTTTTTCAGGCATGATACATAACACTCAGGACAACGAAAATGAAATGAAGTGAATGAAGATAAGTGTTTGCTTGTTCATTTTCATTTTCGTTGTCCTGAGTGTTTTTTGTATCTTGCCTGAGGAAGACCTAAGAGGTCGAAACGCGCCGTGTTTTGTCTTGTGATTCCTTTGTCTACGTTTTCTTGGCGGTTCGCTGTTAATTACATTTAAAATTTGTTGAGATTTCCGCCTGCAGTCGCCTCACTTTGCAAATAGATCAAACAGCTTCGAGTTAGGAATGAACTCTCAACACCTGACAGGAAGAACCCCCGGGGGTTTCTGGATAGAAGGCAAAGTAAAATGACTGGGGGGTGGAGGGTGGGGGGGATGAGGTGGATGGGAGGGGAGGTAGTTGGGAACGTGGAGGTTGCAGACAGGAAGTTGAGACTTTGTGCTATACCTCTCGGGGTCAGAGACAAGTACTTTACAAATTAGAACGCAATTGCATATTTCCAACCGTCAAAATCCTAAACCGGTCAAACCAGCTGGCTCCAAACCAAACAAAGCTGAAACTTAGACATGAAGAAGAAGAAAAGAAAGCAAAACACAAAAAAGACAGAAAAAAAAGAAAAGAAAAAAAAAAAAAAGAATAAAAAAAAAGAAAACCCAAAATGATTTTTCGGGGAGTTATGCGTGGAGCATTCCTTCACTAAGATGTTACGGTCTGGTGGTCGCAGCATGTTAACATCCACTGCACGCCTTTTACTGCGCCTTGAGCGTTTCACCTCTCTGATCGCCCGCCATCATTTTACACACTCGTTTCTATGCTTTTGATTTGAAAAATCCAAGTAGGAAAGTGTGCAGATATGTATCTTTAATCTTTTTATTTCCAATCCAATTTATTCATAGAGATCCTTCGCATGATTTCGTCATAAAATTGGAATTGAAATTTGAAGCAAATCATTTAGAGATTGATAAGATTTTCGCATGCACTCTTCCATATCATTTTTTTTGAACTGCACTTTATTTTGCCCTAAGGTGTGAGTCAACAGAACAACCCAGACCTTTGAACCGTGACGAAACAAAGCCGGAACAGTCTGAAGCTAAAAAATGATCAGTCAAAAAGACTTCACACGTAAGGTCAGTTCCCAAACGGAAGGTAACCTCCAGGATAGCACACAGGAAATGCTTCGACTCTTCACAACCGGCTTCAAAAGGTGAGGGGGGGGGGGGGGGGATGAGAAGGGTGTGGGGGAAAGGGGAAGACACGACGGCACCACTCAGGGAGTGCGCTATGGATGCCTATGGGAAGACTGGACCCACACAGTCTTGTTTCATCGATTTACCTGATGCGTCGTCTCCGAGAGACTTGCTGAAACTTTCTTGACGAACACTGCAAGTATCTGTCTCTCTCGGGCCTGGTTGACGCTGGGATACTCGTATGGTGGAAAATTGGTGTGGAGCACAGCTCTGTCATGTACTTTCAAACCAGAATGAAACTTTTTTTTTTTGGCTGTCCCAACCTCTGCGCCACCTCAGAAGCAGTGCATCCACGCCGCTCATTCCGACACCCCGTCCACAGCCACAGCCCGGTCGGCCCCGCCGCAGCCCCGGCACCGGCAATCCACAGGGAGCAGTCAATGTCAAGTCGTTAAGAGGCAACCCACGGAGGAGGAGACACTGCACTGCTGCCGAGTCACTTCGGTGGTGTTCAGTGGCGCCTGTTTCTGATCTAACACCATCTACTAAGCCCCCTACTGACGACAATAATTGCTTAGTCGCGGAGCCGGCGTGAGTGAGCTCTCCCTCCGGAGGGCGCCACCACGTCCGTCCAACGACAGCCCCCATGGACTCGCCGGTACCGGTGACCAACCAGAATGAAACTTTGTAGCACCGTTTTGATCATGTTCACCATCATCTATCATTGAAATAGATCTCAAATTCTGTATTCTTCATGCTTCGCTCTAGTGGTGACATCACTTTTATTTCCCCTCCACGTCCATTAACGTGCGAGCTTTCTCCTACATGTCCCTGTATCAAGACAACAAGAACAAACAAAAAAAAAAAAGTTTTGACGCACAAGTATAACCATACACGCCTACCCAACCTTGTCCACGTACATGAACAATCAAAAACGTTCTTCCATCCCTTCCTGCATTATTCCCGTACAGTCAAAAGGGGTGGGTGAATCAGTCTCTGCTTCACTGCCTCAGTACCCGACGTACCCCTTTGACTGGTAACAGGGTAGGCGCTGGCAGAGGCAGGGTATGTCAGTGTGTGTTGGTGAACAGAACGGGATTTCTACGCGTGGTCAGAGTGAGTCAACCTTACTTCCTCGTCCGTCGTTCTCTGCGCGTTTTTTTTTTTTTTTTTCTGTGTTTGTCTGTCTGTGTGTCGTTGTCTTTCTTTCTTTTCTTCCTTCGATTTATTCTTACTTTCGTCCACGTTCTCTGTCTGTCTGTCTGTCTGTCTGTCTGTCTAGCTGTCTGTCTGTCTGTCTAGCTGTAAATTGTTTGTTTGTTTGTCTGTGTTTCTCTGTCTCTCCATGTTCTCTGTCTGTCTGCTTGTTTGTCTGTCTGCCAATGTATGTCTCTGTCTGTCTGTCTCTGTTTCACTGTCTGTCTGTCTGTCTCTGTCTACACACACACACACACACACACACACACACACACACACACACACACACACACACGGCGCAGGTTGCACAGCTTGCCTAGTTTAAACTGTATTCTACAGTACTAGAAACCCGCATAGTAAATCTCTCTGTCTTTCATAAATGTGTATTACCTTAATGATTTACACTTCTTTTTATGACTTTGTTTGTCTGTCTGTCTGTGTCTCTGTCTACACACACACACACACACACACACACACACATATATATATATATATATATATATATATATATATATATATATATATATCAATTTCAATCTTTGCCAAGTCATTACTAAAATGATGAAAGAATTGTTAACCTGTACATTTTTCCCCCACTACTTAATTGTTTAAAGCATTATATTGTTTGGTCAAAACAGTGGGTGATTGCATCTCTTACGAGATCCAAGGAAAGGTTGTTCTGCACAATTCTTAGCCGCTGACAATGCTTGGGTTATTGAACAGTAGAGCTGACCACTCAGACTGTTCCATATCTTTTGATCTCCCCTGCATCCTTAAATGGATCCTCAAGCATAGGCTCAAAGATTGTCACTTACATTTTATACTGTTTGCATAATGTTTTTAGTTTTCAACACAACTTTTTCCTCTCCACACTTTCGTTTTGTTTAATTCTACTACCTTTCGCTGGCTGCTTTGGGGGTGCTGTTGGATTCTTTTTCGAACCCTTGGCGGTCGGAACACCACAGAATTATGGACTGTGGTGTGTCTCTATCTGACGCCAAGAGCACAAACACAATCAGCCGTGTCTCCCTGATGAGTCCGATCCAGCGGACGAAAGGCCTCGGAGCAGGCGATACATATAGATCTGTTTTCGAGAGGGATTGCGATAGTTTCCTCATGCAGCTAGTGAAGGGTTTTTATATTTATGAAATACATTTTCCCATTTACTTCATCTTCAATTTTTTTTTTTCTCTCAATTTCAAATCTTGCCAAGTCATTACTATAATGATGGAAGAATTGTTAACCTGTACTTGTTTTCCCCCACTACTTAATTGTTCAGCATTATATATATATATACACAGCGATACATATATAGATACATACATACACACACACACACACATATATATCAAAATAAGAGAGAGACGGATAGATAGATAGACAGACAGATGGATAGAGAGAGTGTGTGTGTGTGTGTGTTTTACTTAGCGAACATTAAATGTTACATGCTATACCCCCGTAAATCACAATAAGCGTTATTGCCGTCTCTCTCTATTTCTGTCTGATTACCTCTCTCTTTCTGTGGTTTCTTCTAACCTTTTTATCCTTCACCCTAAAGGAAAAGACTGATAGTCATTGCATATCTGGTCGTTGTTTTGTTTTGCTTTTTATTCTCTTTCGGTTTGTTAAAGTACATGGTACATCTGTGAAGCCGAAGTCTCTTCTGACAAAATGAAACAAACGAGAGAAGACAGTAAAAAAAAAGGATATGTTGAACATACCAATGAATGAACCGATGAATACAGGAATGAATAAATGAATGAATCAGTCAATCAATCGATCGATTAATCAGTTAGGTTGCCACGATCTTGAGCACAAATCCCATGCTTT
Organism: Conus betulinus; assembly: GCA_016801955.1. NCBI lineage: Eukaryota > Metazoa > Mollusca > Gastropoda > Neogastropoda > Conidae > Conus > Conus betulinus. The sequence continues at coordinate 349,560 of JADBJO010000801.1, read as the reverse complement.
ACTCTTGAGTGAAAAAACTAAAACTATGGAATAGAGCTGACAAGGAGAACGAAGCGGATGAAGGGGAGAAGATACAGATTGAAAAAAAAGGATAATAACAACGATAAGAACAACGATGTAACAGCAATAATGACAATAGTGATAATGATAACAACAATAATAGAAATGATGATTATAATGATGATGATAATAACAATGATAATAATAATAAAAAATGGTAATAATGTATTAAATATTTAATCATTAAATTAAATCTAATAACTATCATCACAATATTATTGATAATGATAATCATATAAGAGAAAAAAAAAGACAAGAAAAAAGAATATTAGCAGGAGAAGAACAGTGACAATAATCTTGATGATGATGATGAGATGATGATGATGTTGAACATGATGATGGATAAGAACATAGGAAAAAATAGTTCGATTTTCATCTACAAGCGGTAGAAATTAACCTATCATCATTAATTATCACATACTGGAAGAAATAAACCTACCATCAGTAAATAATACATGCTGGTCATTTGATTTTTAGTTTCTTTATTTCTTTCTGTCCGAATGATGAAAGCGAATTTGTACAGTGTCGCAAAGCAGTAGAAACAGTATCGTTTGGGACCGTTTCAAATTTATCTCCTGAAATATGTGGATTAATTTCTATAGATTTTAGACACACACTGATGGGCGATGTTGAATGCTTTCTAGTTTAATTCATCATCGACGGCAGAAAATGTGTGTGTGTGTGTGTGTGTGTGTGTGTGTGTGTGTGTGTGTGTGTGTGTGTGTGTGTGTGTGTGTGTGTGAGAGAGAGAGAGAGAGAGAGAGAGAGAGAGAGAGAGAGAGAGAGAGAGATGACATTGCTTACATCCCAACTGACCGCAAAGTAACAACAACGACATCAACAACAATAGTTAATCATACTAAACGAATTCTCACTTCTTCTTCTTCTTCTTCTTCTTCTTCTGCGTACACAGGCTGATACTCCTGCGGACATCCCCTGTATAGAAAGGCAAGGATTAATCCCATCTACCCAACAAAGGGAGTGGAGTTTTGTGTGTATGACCTTTATTTTTGTCCCGTCATTTAGGCAGCCATACTCCAGCTTCGGGGAAGATGCATGCTATGTGTAACGTGTCATCCATACCAACGGCCAAACTGGCCTTCTCTTCCAAAAGTTGGTGATGGGATTTTACGTGTGTGCAAGATGTTATGCGTGCGTTCACACACGGAACCTCGGTTTGTAGTCTCATTCGATAAGATAAGATAATATAATGTTGCCTATAGCCCAGCCGACCGCAAAGGGCCATATTAGGGCTGTCACCACGTTAAAATCAACTCACAGGTCTTTCATTCACACAATTCTTTAAAACACATCTTCTAAAAACTCATCCAAAAGTTTGTTTAAAAAAAAACAAAACTTTCCACTGTAAAACCTCAGATCCGATGAAAAAATGTTAACCTCTTTCAAGAACTCAAAGATCGCGTCAGGCGGAACATCTCCGAACAAGGTTTTCATGGAATCTGCTGTAAAATGTTTGTCTCACATCATGCAAGTCCCAACACTCTAAAAGAACAAGTTTCATTGTGAGTGGCACATGACATGGAATGCACCACGGAGCTTCTTCACTCTTTAAAAGGTAGGAATGGGTAAAATACGAATGGCCGGTGTGCAGCCGGCACAGAACTGTTTCTTCCTTACGACCACCAGCCGTAGATGAGAGGAACTCCTTAAGGTTTGGACTGATCTGAAAGAGTTTGTTATCCGTAAGTGTATTCCAATCCTTCTGCCAGAGGTCTCTGACATAATCATTAATTTTGGGTTTCAGATCTGAGCAGGGGATAGATGTGTTTTGACAGTTTCTCTGTTGTGGCATTCTTGGCCAAACGATCAACCATTTCATTCCCTCCGATGCCAACATGACCGGGAACCCAAGCCAGAATAATGTTGTAACCATCCGCTTTCTCATTCGAAGGACTGTATGTGAAATGGAGTCAGAACAAATGTTAACTCCGAGGGAAAAATCCCCCTGTACCGAAACGGCCCGGCGGAGATTCGAACCC
>JADBJO010000801.1:327500-332500 GCA_016801955.1 Conus betulinus | reverse complement strand
ACACACACACACACACACACACACACACACACACACACACATATATATATATATATATATATATATATATATATATATATATATATATATATATATATATATATATATATATATATATTGCAGTCAGACGACTAGATGGTGAAAATTGTGCATAAATTTGTAAATCCACCAATTTATCCGATATTCAAATTTAGCATGCAGACTCGTTAGTGTACTCGGCAGATAAAAAGCGAATCACCTTTGTACTGTTTACATTACACTTATTTCTATGTGACAACACTGGAAGCGAAGTGACATTGGGGTTCGAAGCGGGTCATAAAATCGTCGATGGCCGTATCTGCTGTGAGCCAGAGCTGACCTCGGTGAAGATAAATACTGTAAACACTGTATCTTATGAGCCTGAAGATCTAAAGGTCCCTCGTTAACTACCAGGTTCGGACACTTTTTTTCTGTTTTATTTTTTCTCTCTTCAAAGGAGTACAACGGCATCAAAGGCAAAGAGGCGGGGGCTGACTTGGAATGGGAGAAGGAGGACAGGGGAAGAAGAGGAGGAGGGGGGGGGGGGGGGGGGGGGGGGGGGGATGGACGGGATAAAAGTAGAAGGGGTGTTGGGGGAAGGAGGAAAGGGGAAGAGGATAGAGAGAGGACTGAAGGGGGGGGGGGGGGGGATCAAATTAAATGGGATACGGGGGTACATGTGAGGGGTGGAGGTTGGGGGTGGGTGGGGATGGAAGGGTAGTTTTCTAGTATGGAGTTACACTGAGGTTTAACGTCCACACCCACTTAAGGTGATACAATCAGACAAGGCTAACCCTCCCAGGAAAGTGGGGGGGGGGGGGGGGGGGGGGGGGGGGGGGGGGGGGGGGGGGGCAGGGGGGGGGGGCTGTCTGACACTCCACATTGCCACCAGAACGACAACACATTAAGAGGGGCAGTGAACATGCGAGTTTTTTTGTTGTTTTTTTTTTTTTATACTAGGCTCCAGCGCGATTTGAACTCGCAACACGTAACTGAAAAGTCGATGCTGTACCCTGTTTTACCCAACCAGGCACCCGTAATACTTATGGAAACAGTTACAAATAATGCGTTACAAATTGTAGCTTATCTTGAAAACAAGCGAGAAAAAGAAAGAAGGCAAAAAAAAAAAAAAAAAGAAGAAGAAAAAAGGAAATAGTGAAGGAAAGAGCTGAACTGAAAACGAATATGTTTGAAGGCAGTGGTGAGCCATAGTGGAGCTGTGTAGATGGGTTGGAACAGTGCTTCACTGAGAGGTAGACTGAGTCATGGTCCATGACGCAGTCAGTGCCGGTCTGTTCTTGCAAGGTGCTTGTTACCGATCAGCGTTTGAACCGTTCATGCACTGAAACAATACCTCTACTCTCTCTCTCTCTCTCTCTCTCTCTCTCTCTCTCTGACCGTGCCTTGTCTGTCTGTCTGTCTCTCTCTCTCTGTCTGGTCTCTCTCTCCTCTCTCTCTCTCTCTCTCTCTCTCTCTCTCTCTCTCTCTCTCTCTCTCTGTCTCTGTCCATAAAAACAAACTAAAACAGCTTTCCAAAGATCTAATGGATGAGAAATACACCGAGTAAAGTTTTTTGATGAACAACTATAATCCCGTGGTCGTCACAATGTGTGTGTGTGTGTGTGTGTGTGTGTGTGTGTGTGTGTGTGTGTGTGTGTGTGTGTGTGTGTGTGTGTGTGTGTGTGTGTGTTTGTTTTGTTTTCGCTAGGAGGTATTCTTATCGATGTGTTTAATCGTTGTCATTCCGTATTGACCTCTTCTGGTTTATCAGTAGGTTGTGTTGGCTTGGATGTGTTGATACTTTAAATTCATTCAAAGTATTCTTTTAAGGTTCACCGTAGACAGAAGTCGTACAGGACGTTCCAAAAGCCGCGAAAAGAAAAGGAAGGGATAGGTAAGTAAGTGTTAGGTTACTTTCAAAGCCAGTCTCAGTCTCCGATAGCTCAGCGATTCACACTTGTCTGTAGAGTTTCTCTCTCTCTCTGTGTCTCTCTGTCTCTCTCTCTCTCTCTGTCTCTCTCTCTCTCTCTCTCTCTCTCTCTCTCTCTCTCTCTCTCTCTCTTTGTGTGTGCGGGCAACGTGGGAGCTAAACGTGGGAGCTAAACACAACAACCCCCCCCACCACCACCACCACCCCCAGCTTTACAGATTCAGGGACAGTAAATTTGAATGACAGCCACCCGGATATGCCTGGAATGTTACCGTATTTCGCTGCGAATATCCGCCTTTAGTTGGCTAGGTGGTTTTTTTTCTGTTTCTTTTTCTTTTTTTTTTTCGTAAACGAAAAACACCTGTCTCGTGTTCCTTGAATTCGAGGGAGCTGGTGAGTTCCTTTGGAATATAATACAGGCCCTGCGTGTTTGTGTCAGATAACACACATGCGCACACGCGTGCATGCGCGCGCGCGCGCGTGCGCGCGCGCACACACACACACACACACACACACACACACACACACACACACACACAGTCGCACACACACACTCTCTCTCTCTCTCTCTCTCTCTCTCACTCTCACTCTCTCTTTCTCTCTCTCTCTCTCTCTCTCTCTCTCTCTCTCTTCTTACTCACTCTCCAACATACACACACGCGCACGCGCGAGACACAGAGACAGACAGACAGACAGAGAGACAGAGAGAGAGAGAGAGAGAGCACAGTGCGGAGGTGTAACACTTCACACCGTCACATGCTCACCTGTGGATTTTTTTAATGACTTTGGAGTACCAGCTGTTTGACAGACTGATGATTACAAAACAAAACAACCCCCGTGCGTAATGTGAGTTTCATGCTGTAACATCCCTGTCCCCCAACCCTCAATCCTTGTCCATCCGCCCATCCGCCCCTTTTCTCTTCCCCGCCCTCCCCTCTCTCCCGCTGCAGCTGAGTCCCACGTCAGTGCAGGCTTTACCTTCATTCAGGGTTAACGAGCCCCTGTGCCTCAAGTCATATTGTAAACGATAGGATAACCATTATTATTATCTACATTATTATCGATGTTATTACTATTGTTATCATGGTTTAAAGAGAACTTATATGGCGCCTGTAGTCGCTTGGAGGCCAAGCTTTAAGCGCTTTGCAACCCACACTTTTCTTTGCACAACGGGCATCCTACGTGGGTAGAGTCGGCAGAAGAGCTGCCTGCTGACGCAACAGAAAGTCGTTTCCTGTGTCGTTCATTTTGTCAGTTAGTTAGTTTTTCATTCAAATTTGGTTCTTTCAGAACATGTTATGCGTGTACATGCCATCCACACCCATAAACAAACTGGCCTCGTCCGAAAATTAGCGACAGGATTTGATCTGTGTGAAAGATATTTTGCATGCGTTCTTAAACGGAAGCCTCGATTTATAGTCTTTTTTCCGAGGGACTTTTTGGGAAATGGGAGTCGGAATCAGTATTAATAATTCCCCTGTACCGAAACGCCCTAGTGGAGATTCGAACCCGCAGACCCAGGATCATCAGGATCACATTTCCGGCGCCCTACCAGCCGAGCTAACCATCTAGTAAATTGCTTTTGTTGTTGTTGTTGTTCTGTTTTTTTGTTTGTTTTTTGTTTTGAATTGCTTTTTTTTTTTTTTTTTTTTTTTTTTGGGGGGGGGGGGGGGGCATGGGGGGGGGGGGGGGGGGGGTGGAGTCAATCTCGCACCAATAAGCCGATACCACCAGCACTTCAACATGATAATATAGGTAGCAGTAATGGCCGTTGATTTTTTTTTTTTTTTTTTTTTTTTTTTTGTGAGTTATTCTTTTTAATCGTTGTGACCGTCGGGAATGGTGCCATAAAGTCTGCACTTCCTTCTAGTTGTAACACCACCGTGAGTCTCACATGCACGACCTATTGCTCCCCTGTCTTTGTTTCCGTGCGGGGTGGGGGATGGGGGGTGGGGGGGGGGGGGGGGGGTTGGGAGCGGGGAGGAGATGGGAGAGGGAGAGAGAACATGCAGAAAGGGGCATAGGGGTAGAGGGAGGAGGTGGTGCGATCCGGTGAGTGAGGCCGCACGGTCCATGTAAACATTCATCGTAAATAGCTGACCATCTCTGCCCCCTCCTCTCTCCCCTCCTTACTCTCACGCACGACATGGTGCATGCTCGAGCGCAATACAATGGAGAGAGAGAGTGAGAGAAAAAGTTATATGCAGAGAGAGAGAGATGCTACATGCCGAAAGAGAGAGTGAGAGAAGTTAATGCAGAGAGAGAGAGAGAGAGAGAGAGAGAGATGCTACGTGCCGAGAGAGAGAGAGAGAGAGAGAGAGTGAGAGAAGTTACATGCAGAGAGAGAGAGAGATGCTACGCGCCGGAAGAGAGAGAGAGAGAGGTTAGATGCAGAGAGAGAGAGAGACAAGACCTGAGTAGGGACTACAACATGCAGTGAAATGAAATTAATTAATGTAAGAAAGCAAAGAAGCAAGCAAAGCGGTCATGTAATCATAAAGGAACATCAAATGAAAATAGAAGAGAAATGAAAACAAAAACAAAAAAAAAAAAATAATAATACAAAACAAAAAAAAGAACAAAAAAAAAATGAGAATAACAATAATGAAGAGGAAGGAGAGAGTGGGGGTAGTAGGGAGTGAGGTGGGGCTGGGGGGACATATGTAAATGTACTACAACGGCGAGAGAGAGATGTTACGTGCCGAGAGAGAGTAAGAGAGAAGTTACATGCAGAGAAAGAGAGAGATGCTACGTGCAGAGAGAGAGAGAGAGAGAGAGAGAAAGAAAGAGAGAAAGAGAGAAAGTTGTATGCAGAGAGAGAGGTTATATGCAGAGAGAGAGAGAGGTTTACATGCAGAGAGAGAGAGAGAGAGAGAGATGCTGCGCGCCGAAAGAGAGTGAGAGAGGTTACATGTAGAGAGAGAGAGAGATGCTACGAAGAGAGTGCAGAGAGGTTACATGCAGAGAGAGAGAGATGATACGCGCCGAAAGAGAGTGAGAAAGACGTGTTTCGTGCCGAGAGATACAGAGGTTACATGCAGAAAGAAAGAGA
>JADBJO010000801.1:305000-322500 GCA_016801955.1 Conus betulinus | reverse complement strand
CTCTCTCTCTCTCTCTCTCTCTCTCTCACACACACACACACACACACACACACACACATCTCTCTCTCTCTCTCTCTCACTCTCTCTCTCTCTCTCACAGAGAGACACAGAGACACACAGACACACACACACACACACACACACACACAAATACACGAGACACAGCAGACCGACAATTAATCTACTTTCCCCCCACTCCCATCTCTCTTTCACCCGAAATGACAATACATCCACCACGCAGTCTCAGGGACAGGGGGGGGGGGGGGGGGGGGGGGCAAACTGAAGGGGGGAATCATTTGCGTGGACTGCACCGGGTGATCAAGTCCCCCGTGTTTTGTCACGGGGTCCCCAGGGTTGACAACGTGAATAGGAAGGGGTTTTCACCTTGGAATTTCCATGGGGCTTGAGAGGAGTACTCCTCCTACGGGGGTGGCTGGTTAGCGTGGGAGATGTTTCGGGGCTAGTCGTGCAGCGGCCTTTGAAGAGGGAAAGCCGGGGGCAGCGACTGAATGAATGGGTTCTGTAAGTAAATAAATACCAAGGTGTCTTGATCATTGAACTGCTTGAACCCGTTCAGGCGCTGTCGTGTGGAACGAGGGGTCGATTGTTTGGGGGTTGGGAGGTGGGAGAGCGAGCGAGCGAGCGTGAGAGAGAGAGAGAGAGTGCGAGAGAGAGTGCTCGCGTGTGTGTGTGTGTGTGTGTGTGTGTGCGCACGCGTGCTTACCTCTGTACTTCTTTTGTATTGATTTGTAATGGAACATTCGGTTGATTGTTGGACACGCACACACTCGCCCACACTGCAAGCTTTCCCACGTCTCTCTCTCTCTCTCTCTCTCTCTCTCTCTCTCTCTCTCTCTCTCTCTCTCTCTCTCTCAAGGAAAAAAAGGACCGATAATAAAACAAATAAACAAACGTGGTACGCCTCAGCCCGTTCGTTCCCCACCAGCATGTGCTCACTGTCGCAACAGTCGTACTCATGTTGTTTACACTGCTAGCGCGTGCCCACTGTTGGAATGACACGTCGCCACTGTAAGTCCACCCAGTACCCATCATACCCACCGTCGGCGGCATACCACACCCCGATTGAAACGCCACAGGAAGCCTGCTGGCTTGTTGCTTCTCTTCCCCTCGCAAGGCTGTTTGACGAAGGGCCGGTTAGGCAGCGCTGCTTGCCAAAGCTTTTTCCCAGTTTTCTGCTTTCCATTACATTCCTGTTTTTCCCAGCTTTCTTCACCCGTTTCCTTACCAGCACCTACCTTCTGTTCAATTTACCCATCTTTCCTTTTTTTTCTTAATTTTCTTACTTTTTTAAACTTTTTTTTTCACCTGTCGTCAACTTGGCCTGCCCATTTACACTTTTTCCCTACTTCGGGTGCCTTTCTTGCTACCTTCTATATTTTCCTAATATTTGCTCTCAATTTCCTGCTTTTTTTTTATAAACCCATTCTCTATGATTTCCTACTTTCCACCCTTTTTAATTACTTTTACCATTTTACTTTCCCTTTTCCCACTTTCTTTACTATTTCATACTATTTTTTTTTTATACCTCTTCTCTTTTGTTTTCCTCTCATTTTCTTCGTTTACCCACTTTTTCCTACCACTTTCCCCCCAGTGCTTTTTTCTGCTTTCCAAATGCTTTCACCGCCTTTCGTGTTTTTCTAATGACCACAGTGCTCGTCCACACAGACTTACCAACCAGTCATCAGCTGGTTCGCAACAAATGAGTTGCGCAAACGCAGACTGTCATTGTTGGATACGGTAGACTGCCTGACTTGTCTCTGTTTTCTTCCTTTTGCCCCCTATCTGTCCTGTGTCTTTTTTCGGCTTTCCTGACCTTTGTCTCACCCTTCTGTCTTTATAGATTTTCCCTACTTTTTCCATGTCTTTCCTTACTTTTTCTTACTTTTCTGTGTCTTCTCTCTATACATTTTTCTGCATGTTTTTGTTGTTGTTGTTGTTGTTAACCACCTTTTCCTGTTTTCCTGGCCTGTTCTCTTACCTTTTCCTTCTCTGTTTATTTCTCTCTCTTTTTTTAAATACTTTTCCCTTAGTTTATCATTCCATTTGCTACGAAAATGTTTCTATCTTCTTACTTTTTCTTACCATAGACTATTTCCCCCACCTTTTCTACTCTCCTTACACTCCCCTGTCTCTCCGCCATCCTTCCATTCCTCAACTCTGGGTGAAAGGTGGTCAGGAGAGCTGACGCCAACAGGCAGGGATTGAATGAAGGGGGAAGGGCGGGGGAACATAAGGGGTGGGTTGTGTGTGTGTGTGTGTGTGTGTGTGTGTGGAGGGGGCGGCATCGTGCTATTTGAACGATGGCGTGAAGGGATACCACCACCACCCACCCACAGAGATGAAAGACGACGACAACCATCTCCGGTGATTCAGACGTTGGACATAACCCATCCCGATCATGGGGAGAGAAGACAGGAGGGCGCGCGAGATAATTGAAAAAGGGGTGGAGACGGGTATGGTGAACCCGGAGCGAAAGGAGGGTGCGAGGTTATTGATAAAGGGGTGGAGACGGGGTATGGTGCACCCAGAGCGAAAGGAGGTGTGCGAGATCATGGGGAAAGGGGTGGAGACAGGTGTGGCGCACCTCTCTGACTTTGTCACGGACATTACCAGAATTACAGTTACGACAAGGAATTCAGACAGAACATTTACAGGGACGTAACCCGGGTTTGAACTCTCGATGTTAGGGACGCGAGGGATGAGCACTTCGGCAGGATGGGGTCGGGAGCGCGTAAGCGTTGGGTGGTTAGGGAGGGATAGGGGCGAGTGGTGGGGTCTGAATAGAAGAGAAGATAACTGAGAAATGTTTGGGGTGCTTTAGACCGCTTCTTTTTCTTTTTTCTTTTTGTTTCTTTTCTTTCTTTTTCTTTCTTCTTCTATTCCTTTTTTTTTTCTTTCTTTCTTTTTTTTTTTTTTTTTTTTTTTTTTTTTTTTTAAATAAAGTGATTTCTTTAGAGTGTCAATCACCTGTGCGTGACAGTGCTTTAAACTCGCATCTACCACCGGCAGAAAATCAAACCAAAACGCTCATCTCAGAAAATCGCTTCAGACCGTCAGATCAGGGACCTTTATTTTCACGGTCCTCCGTCAGGCGTACAACACACGAAGAGTCAAAAGTCAAACACAGTTACTTCCCGTACACCGTCAGTTCTGTCTAACGGGTGAACGGCGAGGTCTTCTCCGAACGGTAATGGAGTAAACAGAGCGGATCGGTTCACGTAGACCAAAACATATGACAATATTCATGGGGGTAAAAGATGAGAAGGAGTGGGGGGGGGGGGGGAAGCGAAAGACGATACTTGAACAATCTAGAGTCTCATTCGGTTTCTGTCAGTTTAAAAGTCGCAGTTCGTTTTCGATACGAACGAGTTGAGTGGAATGGTGTGTGAAGGGTCAGAGGTCAGAAGGGAAATATTGTAGCATGAGGTTCATTTAGTTTCAAGGCGACGTGTGCAGGCGGCAACTGAAATAGAGATTTCAGGAACAATTCCAAGTGAGTCCGCCAAATACAAGGACAAATTTGCTTTGTAATTTGTTTGCCCTTCTTTTCTTTTTTTTTTTTTTTTGACGGACTCTCAAAGAATTGCTCTTATAGATTGATGTTAGATGAAAATAAATGAAGCAGGAAGAGTAAACCAATGTGCAATAAACAAGTAGGGTAAGTCTTAATTTTATGTTCCCATTTTCTTCATGATATCCCCCCCCCCCCCCCCCCCCGCCTTAAATTCAAATCTTTGCCAAGTCATTACTGTGATAACGGAGGGGTTGTTGGCCTGCGGTTGTCCCCCCCCCCCCCCCCCCCCCCCCCCCCCCCCTGTTAGATTGTTCGTCTTTGTATTCGTCTGACTTTATTCAAGTTTGAAAGGCTGTGCCAGTCTTGAATAAAAGTTACTCCGTGTTAGGTTTTTCTTATGGGAGCAAGACTTATCCTACTTGTTTATTGCTGACTGATGTTCAGTCAATATTTTTGTCCCCATCCACTAAAGATAGTAACATCGTTTGGTTGGTAGAAAGAGCCTTGGGCAGTGCACCTCCTCACAACCATCATACAGGTAGTTTGACATCGTGTAAACTGGTGGGGGGGGGGGGGGGGGGGGGGGGGGGGAGGGGTTCCGTGATTAGCGGAGAAAGGGGAGGAAGAGGAGATGGAGTGGGGCGGTGCCTGGTTGATTGATCAGCCTCATTCAAATGGAATGGATGTGACTAGAAAAAAAAGTGTGAAAGGGGAGGAGGAGGAGTGACGGGCGTGGGGGTGAGGAGGCAGGGGGGGGGGGGGCGGGGCGGGGGATTGAAGACTGGAGGTGGTGGTAGGTGATGATTGCAGACTTGGGGTGATGACTTCAGACTTGGGGTGATGACTTCAGACTCGGGATGATGTTTTCAATCAGGGATGTGAATGTTTTTGATCGAGGGTAATGACACTGCCTCAGGTGGAAGACACTTTTGATCACTGGGTTTTACGAGCAAACTTTACACCGCGATTTTTTTTAGCGCACTTTTTTTCACTTGCTGGAGTGGGTTCTTGGGGTCGCCCGTACGAATTTGCGGACAAGTTTGACGTCGTGAGGTGAATTTGGACTGGATAAGAGGCATCTTCCGTGGCGGGAGGAAGGTGCGGAGCGGTGGGGTGGTGGGGGTGAAACCAAGGGAGTTCAGGAGAAGGATGTGGTCAAGAGCTCAGCCACGTGGAAAGTCTCTGTCTGTCTCTGTCTGTCTGTCTCTCTGTCTGTCTCTCTCTCTCTCTCTCTCTCTCTCTCTCTCTCTCTCTCTCTCCTCCCTCCCTCCCTCTCTTTCTCATGTGTCTGATGAGCCATGAATAATTGATTTCCATGTGTTCATGAGTACGTGAATGCTAACAGTATTTATCATCACAGACATCGCATTCTCTCTCTCTCTCTCTCTCTCTCTCTCTCTCTCTCTCTCTCTCTCTCTCTCTCTCTCTCTCTCTCTCTCTCTCTCTCTCTCTCTCTGTGTGTGTGTGTCCGCAATGACATCCTGACCACCTACAGGTGTTCATAGGTGCATTACCTCTCGCATTCCTTTTGACTTTCAGCTGCTGCACTGTGAGATAGCATCGCGATAATGCCCACACTGACACCCTCTCTGTTTGCATATCTGCCTCTGTATTTGCACGTCTGCCTCTCAGTTTGCATGTCTGCCTGCCTCCCTGTCTTGGCTGAATGTTTGAAAGAAGATAGATTTTAATGCAGGTCGTCCACCGTTTCAAAAAATGCATCCACATCAACGCACGATCCGGTTTTAGCAGTCCGCCTTAGCTGGAACGATTCGTGTGTCACCGCCTTTAGGCCAAGTTGATAACAACGGTTCCTTGACAGGCAAGTGAACGACAATGGACCTTTTATCGACCCCTAACCTTAGTCTCTTCTTAGCTCCCCAGATCAATTCAACATCAAACTTGATGTTGCTAGGAGTCAGGGAATTAATGCGTCAGCGCCGCCGACTAGTTAATGATGATAAATTGGGGGGGTCATTTGTCCTTAGACCCGTCCAGTCGTGTGGTCACTCTGTCGTCTGTACAGCTCGGTATTTGTGTGGGAACTAACGATGGGCGCAGCCATGTCGAAGTTGACGTTTTACGTACATTAAAGCTTTGCCCAGGCGATGGGGAGGGAGGGTGTTGAGTTGTTGGGGTCAGGGACGGGTGGTGTGACAGATTCAGAGTGGACAGGTGAGTGGGTCAGTATGGACTAGAAGTGGACACTGATTTACATAGAATGAAGAAGCGGTTCGGTGAACGTTCTCACTGACATTCTCCGACGTTTGAGCGCTCTGAACATGTGTATGTGAACACACACACGTGCATCACTACGTACCCAAGAAAGAAACTACATGGTCCTACACTTAGAGGATCATACCTGCATTCGTATAAATTACCTGGTGGATTATAATGATTGTGTTCGTAGAAACGATGTGGTCTTACACATGGAGGCTGACGGTGACCACGTGGGTTGGAATTAATCACGTGTCTTTCGCTTGAAGGATTACGAAGACTACGTATGTAGAAATTACTCAGTCTTAGTCTTAAACCCGGGAGATTCCGGTACGCACGTAGAAATAACTTAATCTTACACCTTATGTAGTCTTACACCGGGGAGGGGGGCGAGGTGAGGGGGAAATGACGGAGATCTTGTGATGTGGATTAAATTGCAAACGCAGGACAAATTCCACAGCTGCCTGACGGGAACATGTATACAATCCTACCATAGAACGTGAAGACTGTCGACACTGCTGTGTCCCATGACCAAACAATGACATAACCGACGCTGTTAACGTCCCACGAAAAGTCCACGGAATTGAGTCACCGCGGTGTGAGACCGCTCCGTCCGTCACCCCCGTTTCCTCCCTCCCCCCCCCCCCCCCCCCCCCCCCCCCTCCTCCCTTTCCACCTTTTCCGCGCCCTACCGTCCGCTGCTAGTCAAAGGTCAACGGACTAAGGCTGGCGCGGGTTTGAAGTTCTGGGAAATTCCAGCACCGGCGGAATACAGCGGGCCGACTGCCAGTCTGTGTTGAACCGTGGTACGCAGTGACGCCCCGTGGCACAGACAGAGACTGATACGAGTAACTCAGTATTGGCTGTTATTGTTTGTTTGGCGTTGGGGAGTGTGGAGAGGGGGGAGGGTCGCTATTGTAGGTTCGAACGAAAAAAAAAAAATGACGAGGAAAGAAAAATACAAGTGGTGAGAGATTACGGAGAAGGAAAAGCTGGAAAGCAAATCTAATTTAACAGATGCGGGAAGCTCTGTTAAGAAAAAAAAAAAAAAGCAAGAAGAAAAAAAAACAACAAATAAGCAAAAAACAAAAAAAAAAAGTAAATAAAGAAAACCTGGCAGCACCAAATGTTGGTCCGCGATGTGCAACCACCGAAATAAATCACGAACTCTGGCGGTGGCAGACATTGGTGCAGGAAGAGAGCATGTTGAAAACCAGTTGGAAGAGCCAGTAAATCAGCCTGCACCCTGATCACTCTGGCTTCCCCGGCACGTCCTCCAGAGTTGTTGTCTGGATACCACAGGTGCACCAACATACAGAAGAGACAGAGTCCCAACAAGCAATAGAAAATCAAAAACGGGCAGAACAACAGGATTGAACGAAGATTATCTTGAAATCATCCGAAAATCTGGTAAGTTTGTTCCTGTTAAAAACTGGTTAACATGCTATACGTCGGCAGCTATTGAGATGATTGAACACGCTGCGTTCCTCTTCCATTAATTACACACACACACACACACACACACACACACACACACACACACACACACACACACACACACACACACACACACACAACAAAGCGGTACAAACAGTCCAGAGGTCTACCGAGGGACCTCACTGCCTGGCAATATCAGCAAAGTGTTCACATTAGTTTTAAACAATGGATTTTACGAATGGTCTGAACACGAAGAGAAGACATCAAGAAAAAAAAAAAAATCCCTGGCGCCTGTGATTTAACTTCACTTTTGACAATATCTTTCTCACATAACAATGATCCAGTCATGAATGAACGAAAAGCAGAGCAAGTTGTATGTGGCTTTTGTAGATGATAGGAAGGCCATCGATATTGTTAACCAAGAAGACCCCTGGAAAGCGCTAAGAAAACAAAATGAGAACAGTCACAGACAATGTTACGTATGTTTTGAGGTGCATATACAGAACCATGCGTTCATATATATCAGATGGGGATCTGAATTGCCTGAACGTATCATGTAATATCTGAATGATCTGAAACGGGTTGTTGTCTTCCCAGCTCCTCATCCCCCCCCCCCCCCCCTTTCCCCATCCTTCCCCCCTCTCGAGATGTGGGTCTGTACGTCTACGCTATGAAAAGGAGAAAAGAAACTCGCCACAGATGATCCATAATCAGACAAAAAAGCGCTACTAATCTTCAGATCTCTCTCTCTCTCCCTCTCTCTCCTCTCTCTCTCTCTCTCTCTCTCTCTCTCTCTCTCTCTCTCTCTCTCTCTCTCTCTTACTTGTTACTGTCGGTCTGTCTGTGTCTGTCTGTCTCTCTCTGTCTGTCTGTCTCTCTCTCTCTCTCTCTCTCTCTCTCTCTCTCTCTCTCTCTCTCTCTCTCTCTCTCTCTCTGGGAGATCATCAGTTCGAATCGTGTCAGTGGCATTTAATCACGGGATTTTTCGATTCTGCTCGGCTCAAATGAAGAGCTTAGTACTTTGAACCGCAACGGGAAGAGTGGAAATATTTAAACGTGAGTTGCCCATTTCATGCATATGTCTCTGAAAGTGCTGCTCAGATTTCCTGAGCAGCGTTGTAGGGGTCTGTCCCTCAGTTGATGCCGGGACACATGGTGAAAGCAGTCATGAAGGACAGCCTTGTCCTGCAGTCAGTGAGCAGAATGGAGCTCCGTAGCATCATCTCTGTCCTCACTCATCCCTCTTCACAGGAACAAGTCTCAAGTCCCTGGGGGCCCTTTACACCCTGTTCTTGTGTCCACCTGAGTATCCACATCCTCTCCAAGGTCCGTGCCCTCGGTCAGTTCGTGTCAAGGTCGTCAGTGTGGGACAGTTCATAGGCATGGTCGTTGGACGTATGTGATGCCGCCCTCCAGAGGGGGTACCCTCACTCACGCTGGCTCCGTGGCCAAGCAGTTGTCAGCAGGGTGGTGTCTGGTGCATGCTAGAGTAGACCAGGCACCGCTGGACTCTACCAGAACTGACTCGACAAGCAGTGCAGCGTTTTCATCCAGATGGGTTGCCTTGTGATAACTCGACACGGGATGCTCCTTGAGGACTGCCAGTGCGAGGGCTGCGACAGGACAATCTTGGGTTTGTGGCTGTGGTAAGAGGAGCCGCGGTGAGCGGCGTTGGAGTGATGCCACTGGGGGCACATGGAAGACGAGGCAGCAAAAGAATATGGGAAATGAATGGATAGATTGATAACTGAATAAAAATGAATGAACAAAATGCATACATGCGTACATGCATGCATGCATACATACATACATACAAGAATGCATACACACATACATTCATGAATATATCAGTAAACAAATGAATAAACCCATAATAGATGACAATGAATTGTAACTCTTTGATCGATTAAAAGATTTGGACTTGGACCGTTTACGAAGTTAAAATATTATTTAAAATATTTTTAGTTAAAATGAGTCAGTGAGCGTACACGGTAGTCAGTGGGTATTAACTTGGTGAACTTTTTGTGTTGCCGCCTTTTCCCTTTCGTGTTTGGGTTGTGTGTGCTTTGCCCGTCTACCGTTTATGGCCTAGCATGATAACTTTTCTGTCTCGTTCACACACACACACACACACACACACACACACACACACACACACACACACACACACACACACACACACACACGCCCGCGCGCACACGCACGCACACACACAAACTCTCTCTCTCTCTCTCTCTCTCTCTCTCTCTCTGCCTGTCTGTCTGTCTCTCTCTCTCTCTCTCTCTCTCTCTCTCTCTCTCTCTCTCTCTCTCTCTCTCTCTCTCTCTCTCTCTCACACACACACACACACACACACACACACACACACACACACGCACGCACACGCACGCACACACGCACACACACACGCACACACACACACACACACACACACACACACACACACACACACTTGTCCTCAGAGACCTGAAAGAAATAGAAGTGGGGAGATAAGAGGCAGGGACCAGCAGGGATGGGGCGAGAGGGGGGTGAAGGTGAAGAGGTTGATAAGGGGAGGGAGAGGGGGAGGAGAGAAATTTTCCAAACGATTTCGGTGTTGAAAAATAAAATGAACTCCTAGCGTGAAATCTCGGTGAGAGGAAAAGCACAGACGGCGCCTGGGTGGTCTCCGCCATGTCAGTCCGAGGCTGACTGGGTTGTCGGGCCAGTTTGTCTGTTTACCCCAAACAAACGTCTACTCACAGGGATTCATCGTAACAGTAGGTCAAGGGCGACGAAGGGCACGTCGCTTCAGTCAAAATACCTCGCAGAGTTTTCTCCCTTGTCCTGTGCCTTTTGACGTGTGTGTGTGTGCGCGCGTGTTGTATGTGTGCGTGCACGTGTGTGTGTGTGTGTGTGTGTGTGTGTGTGTGTGTGTGTGTGTGTGCGGGTGCGCGCGCGCGCGTGCGAGTGCATATGCATACGTGTGTATGTGTGTGTGTGTACGCTTTAGTCTGTCGACTCTCTCTCTCTCTCTCTCTCTCTCTCTCTCTCTCTCTCTCTCTCTGGCGTCCGAAACGGGAGGATGTTACTGTTCGTGGCTTGGGCTAGAAGCTTTTGTATCCCTCTTTGTCCATCCAGGTCGTAAGCCGTCCCGAAATGCATGTGCTTCAAAATTCATATTAAAGAGCCTTTCACAGGATAACTTCTGTGCAAATGAAGTGTCCTTAAATTCAGAAACGGATTTCGTGAAACGGGCCAGAAGAATACAATCTACAAAATCAATCCAGTCATTTGCCTCTAATCTCCTAAAAGATTCTAACGTAAACGAAACAAAAATTGCTAATAAGCTGTCCATTTTACCTTTTCCAAAATGGGAGCAAGCCAAAGCTACCTTTGATACAAATTATGCAAATGTGTCCAAAAAGGATCCACCTTATATATTGAAAAATGTCATCGATATTCATTTAGAAAATACATACAAAAACTATTTGAAAAATGTATACGGATGGTCAGTGCTAGATAATCTAGATACAGGAGCAGCATTTATAATACCTGATTTAAAAGTGGAAAAGTTGTACCATCTTGGTAGACATTTTTCAATATTCAGTGCTGAGCTAGTTGCCATTTTGATGTCTCTACACGACGTCTTGAGTTTTCCTATTAACTCTTGTCAAATTGTAGTATGCACCGATTCTAAATCGGCCCTTAGCGCGCTATTCAGTCTTCCAATCCAAAAGTACGTGTTGAGATGATAACAGAAATTAATCATGTCATACATCTTCTGTCGGCTAAATGCATTACAGTTACATTTTGCTGGGTACCTTCTCATTGTGGAATTTCAGCAAATGAGAGGGTCGATCAGGCTGCAAGAAAGGCAGCCCGAAATGTCGAAGGATCAATACCACTTGACATTCCCTTAGATTTAAAGTGAATGCTATTCTTTAATAAACGAAGCGTCCAGTAAAAAATTTAGAAATGTATTAGAGAACTCAGAAATTAACTATTACCACAACTGTATTAAACCCAATTCTGGAAAAAAAATATTGGCCTCATCAAGACCCCCGACCTTGCCTCCATACCTAGAGAAATACAAAGCTTAATGCACAGAATGCGTTTGAATTCACTTCGAACAAATTTAGCAAAAATGTTACATGTATGTGTGGAGAAAGACTTGGAGTTGAACATCTATTAATTCACTGTCCAAGAGCAAAAAAGGTTATTAGCAAAACTGGTGACGATATTTCATCTGATGGATCCGGTTCCCTGTCTCTATCTAGAGTATTAAATGACTGGTTTTATCTTTACACAATTTGCAAAAGTTTGTCACATAGTTCAGTTGGTATTTATCTTTAAATTTGTTTAACTTTTTTCTGAGTGGTTAACCGCTCGTCCTTCTACACATTAATTGACCTGTTCGTACTACCTATCCAAATATGATTGACAGTGCTCAAGAACTGACAAAGTGGCCCATTGGACGCTCTCCTTATAGTTTTATATATTGTGTAATAATTGATTTTTTGTTCTTCGCTTTAAATTAATGTTTCCCCGAGATGAGAAGGGGGGGGGGGGGGGGGGGTGTTGCTCATTTGTTATTGTAATTGAATCAGACAGGCATGCACATGTTCACACAGACACACGCAGACACACTTACACAGACACATAAACACACGCGCGCGCTCGCACACACACACACACACTCCCTCTCTCTCTCTCTCTCTCTGTCTGTCTGTCTGTCTGTCTGTCTCTCTCATAGTTTGATGCAATAAAAAAAAAATCTGCAGTACAATACAGTTTGATCCAGTAGAAAACAATATAGTTTGATGCAATAGAAAACAGTACACTACAATATAGTTTGATGCAATAGAAAACAATATAGTTTGTTGCAATAGAAAACAATATAGTTTGATGCAATAGAAAACAATATAGTTTGATGCAATAGAAAACAATATAGTTTGGTGCAATGGAAAAGAGAACAGTACACGTACAGATTGATGCAATGGAAAACAATACACTACAACACAGTTTGATGCAATAGAAATCAGTACAGTACAACACAGTTTGATGCAATGGAAAACAGTACAGCACAATACAGTTTGATTCAATTGAAAACAGTACAGTACAATACGGTTTGATGCAATAGAAAACAGTACAGTACAATACAGTTTGATGCAACAGAAAACAGTACAGTACAACACAGTTTGATGCAACAGAAAAACAGCACAGTACAACACAGTTTGATGCAACAGAAAACAGCACAGTACAACATAGTTTGATGTAACAGAAAACAGTACAGTACAATACAGTTTGATGCAATAGAGAACAGTACGGTACAATACAGTTAACAGTACAGTACAATACAGTTTGATACAATAGAAAACAGTACGGTACACTACGACTTTGACGCAACAGTTTTGAATACGATACAATTCGACGATAGAAACAGTGCAACGGTGCAACACACTGTGATGCGGTAGAAAACAAGACGGCACAAGGGAACACAATGGGATGCCACAGAAACCAGTACAGCACAAGGGAACATAATGGGAGGCCACAGAAACCAGTACAGACAAGGGAACATAATGGTAGGCCATAGAAACCAGTACAGCACAGGGAACATAATGGTAGGCCATAGAAACCAGTACAGCACAAGGGAACATAATGGGATGCCACAGAAACCAGTACAGCACAAGGGAACATAATGGTAGGCCATAGAAACCAGTACAGCACGCAGTACGGTAGAGGACCGTTTCAACGCCACCACACTGACTGCAAGGGTCCTGGGGCCCACCTAGGTTCTAGCTAGCTCTAGCTAGACCAAGCTGGAGCTAGCTAGAACCTAGGTGGGCCCTAGGACACTTGCTGTAAGCGCGCGCGAGCTAGCGTAACACAACACAGAACGATGCGCTAGGAAAAAAAACAAACAAACAAACAAAAAAAAAAAAACTACGAAGATGATAAAGCAGTACCCTTTTAGTGGCCCAGGTACATCCTAGGTCAAAGTGACCAAATTATAAGGTTCAGTGGAGCGTGGAGCGGGTGGCGAGGCAGTAATAGTATTCAGTTACTTCTAAGTTTCACGTCCACGTCCACCTGAGATGGCACGTCATACGCCGATAACATCCCAAAAGAGTGGGCGAAAAGGGCGAGGGGGGAGGGGGGGACAAACGCATACTGCACGATACTACCAGAACGACAACTCTGAGATGGGCACAATGAAAATGGCGATGTTTACGTTGGGCGCCAGAGTGAATCGAACTCGCGGCGCTGGACAGAGAACTCGGAGTTCCATCCACTGAGCCACCCGGACCGCCAGGTGGGCCACTTTGCCTTTATCGCTCCGAGCTCAGGTCATGGCCGGTGCTGAGGCCTTTCAAGAGGAATTCTTTCGGCCAAGTATGTTAATTTATGTGTTTGTGCTTTCTTGTGAATCATTTCATGTGCTGAGGGCAGTCGTTTGGTATCTTTGAGAGAGAGAGAGTCGAAGTCAGTCCATTAATTTTCATGGCCTTTGTGACTTGACCAATGTTTTGAGACTGACAGAGAGAGAGGCAGGAAAATGTGTGTGTGTGTGTGTGTGTGTGTGTGTGTGTGTGTGTGTGTGCGCGCGCGCGCGCGCGCGCGCGCGTGAGAGAGAGGGAGAGAGAGGAAGAGAGATTGAATGAAAGCGTCAGTCGTGGTCAAATATTTTTTTTCAAAAAAAAAATAATAATAATATATATATATATATATATATATATATATATATATATATATATATATATATATATATATATGATAATTTCACAATCAAGAGAAATTTAGATATGATTGTGTAGCCAGTAGGTCAAAGATGATTAATGTTATAAACAAACAAACAAAAGCGACACGAAAACTTAAAGAAAGAAAGGAAAGAGGGTGTGGCGATGGGAGTAGATAAGTAGGGTTTGAGGAATGGGAAAGAAAGGACCGACCGGACAAGGTACAAGGCGATGGGCGTGTTCTGTAATACATCATTTCTAAATACAGAAATCTTTCTAGAACTACGTAACTTCCGAAACCAGCAATACATATTCGACGACTTATAGAGGGAGGAAATGGTCTTGTCTGTGAACAATGAAGTGAAATGTGCTCACCTGTCGATTTTGCATTACAGATGCAAATCCTTTCTTTCAGTGTTTTGCAGATGGAGATAATCAAAATAATTTGAACACTAAACCTTTGATAGGCCTACCCGGACTTTTGACAAAGAAGTATTTTCTTGTGTCGGAATGAGGAGGAAAAACTCTGCCAGTCTGACTGTTTTCTGTGAAGTTGCGAGTTCCCGTCCTTGAAAACAGACAAGGGCGTTCAACAACGTTTGAAAATATTCCTGGCAAGACCGTCAGCACATTCATTATGAGCAGTCCCGCAAACGAAAGAATCCAACAGAACTCGAATTTTTGTTCGTTGTAGTTGAATGCAGTGGATCAAATGCATTTTAAAAATGATAGTAGATTTACGAAACACTGATAAAATGATTTGCCAAACGGAGTCCACACGAAAGAAAATTTAGAGTAAATTCAGTCGTCAGTCGAACGAAAGTGACAGAGCCATTACAATTTCAATATCAGCTCCGCTGTGAAAATTGACAAAAGCTTTTCGGCAAAATTTCTCAGCATCTAAGATGGGATCATAGACGTGGAGATTTTCCCGCACCGAACCCTTTAAGTAAGTCCAGGGCCCACCTCTCTCTCTCTCTCTCTCTCTCTCTCTCTCTCTCTCTCTTGTGTGTGAATGTGCGCCTAACTATCTGTATGTGTAGTTTAGTCGCTCCATTTTGAAATTTATCTGTATGTGTGTGTGTGAGAGAGAGACTAGGTTAACATTTAAATGGTGCATTGAATAACCAACTTATTGACAGTTTTTGCATAAAGTCATCTCTATCAAAACCATCAGCGTCCCCTCCCCCCCCCCCCTCTCTCTCTCTCTCTCTCTCTCTCTCTCAAAGTACGGGGTGGGAGGTACACGAACGTGGAAGAGCGTGCGAGTGTGCACGAGTGCATAATGTGTTCGAAATGATACGTAAATTGCATAGAACGCGCTCATAATTACCAGCGTTTGACCTCCTTGTCTGAAGAGCTGGAACGCTATGCGGACGAGAAAAAAGTTTTGTCATTGTCCTCCGCCCCGACCCCTTCTCTCTCTCTCTCTCTCTCTCTCTCTCTCTCTCTCTCTCTCTCTCTCTCTCTCTCTCTCTCCCCTCCCCTGCCCCCTTCGTCCGGAGATCAGGTTAAGGCAGCTTGTATTCAGCCATGTTGGGACGCACACCCACCAAGTTTTCAGGACGTCTTCCAAAAAATGCTCAGGAAAAAGAAAATCGTCCATAATGTTTAGCTGAGTCTATTATCACAGCGGTTGTAATCCGTACAAATACCACGAATAGAAGCAACTGACGGTTATTGCACATTATCACGGTGACAAATGTCTTCCGGCCAGCACTGGGTATCGTTGAGAGCGAAGAGAGGATTTCTTAAGTCCCTTGAATGTTTGGGTGGTTAATTCCCCCAGAGTGTCTGGGGTGTAAATGTCGTTTCCTCCCTCCATTCTGCCGCTTTCGTAGACAGCAGTTCATATTTCAGGTAGAAACGCGTGTTGAGTGAACAGCTAACATTCTCTCTCGCTCTCGCTCTCTCTCGCTCTCGCTCTCGCTCGCTCGCTCGCTTGCTCGCTCGGCCTGCAAACACAGATAAACAGTTCGTATGGCGCAGCAGCGTCAGCACTACGTTTGAGGGTGACACATGAATAAAAGTACTGTTGTTGTATTTAGGTGATGGGGTTGTTTATCTGCTAGTGAGAAATGGACTTAACAACGGGATAAGAATGCCTGTTGTTAAAACGTGTACAAATACCTAGGGATATACTTCTCAACAAGGCTTGGTTTTGTAGCAGCATGCAATAACCTTTCCAGCCGAGCCAAAAATGCCCTGTAATGCGTTTTGCAAAAATATGCCGGCTACGCAGTGAGGAGATAAAAAGCGAAGTGCATTTCGTGTAAAGTTGTCCTGTCCTGCAAAACTTTAGAGCTCAGTATATATCGTTGAAGTCACAAAGTCCCAGATCATTTCGGATTAACACTTCTTTTTGCATGTACTCATGAAAAAAGGTCAGAAATTTGTCGATTTATCTCTCTACAGCGTTCCAATTGCGATCCCTTATGTTATCTTCAGATAGTTTCTGAATTCACGTTGGTTATATCTGTGTCTAGTTCTTATGGTACTTCTATGATTGTATTTTCTTGCACCCCTTCATGAGGTGCAAAGGCCTAAAATGAATCAATTATCTTGACTCTCTCTCTGTTGCTCAAATTTCCTGACCAACACTGCAGGTGCCTGTATCTCTCGGGCCTGGTTGACGCCGGGATGTAGTATGAAAGGAAGCGTGGAGTACAGCCCTGCCATGTAGTCTTAGACCGAACTGAAATCCGTAGCATCATCTTAATCATCCTTGTTCTCATCGATCAGCATTAAAAAAAAAAATGTCTCAAATTCTGTGGCCCTTCATGCCCTGCTCTCATGGTGACCTCAGTTTCGATGTCCTCTCTATGGCCTTGGTTTGGTTCCGTCGAGTCACCGGTATCGGCGAGTCCATGGGGGCTGTCGTTGGACGGACGTGGTGGTGCCCTCCGGAGGGAGAGCTCACTCACGCCGGCTCCGCGACTAAGCAATCATTGTCGTCAGTAGGGGGCTTAATAGGTGGTGTCCTGCGTATGTTAGATCAGAACAGGCGCCACTGAACACCACCGAAGTGATTCGGCAGCAGTGCAGTGTCTTCTCCGGTGGGTTGCCACTTGACGACTTGACATTGACCGTTCCCTGTGGATTGCCGGTGCCGGGGCTGTGACGGGGCTGTGGCTGTGGACGGGGTGTCGGAATGATCGGCGTGTGTGCACTGCCTCTGAGGTGGCGCAGAGGTCGGGACAGCAATGAAAAAAAAAAAAATCTTGAACAGTGGAAGCATGGTGTTTCCTGTCCCATATGTGTGTGTGTGTGTGTGTGTGTGTGTGTGTGTGTGTTTTTTTATGCAACGCTCACACGTTCTCACAACTTTTGACTCTCTCTCTCTCTCTCTCTCTCTCTCTCTCTCTCTCTCTCTCTCTCTCTCTCTCTCTCTCTCTCTCTCTCTCTCTCACGGTCCTCCTGGAATGACTTGGATTATTATCTATATGACAGTCTCCCCCCACCCCTCCCCATCCGTGGTGTCTGGGCTATCATTATGCATTTTCCCCATCCATTTGTGCTTTTTTCTTTTTTCTCTGGTGCTTCAAAATCGATTGTCTCGCAGCTCCTCGGTATTTTTGTTTTTGTCAGATTG
>JADBJO010000801.1:292500-295000 GCA_016801955.1 Conus betulinus | reverse complement strand
TCGGAATGAGCGGCGTGGGTGCAATGCCCCTGAGGTGACCTAGAGGTTGAGACAGAAAAAAAAATCATGCAGTAGGCAAGAGGCGGGAAGACAATTACCTGGTGATGTAAAGTAAGAAGACATTCATTTGGTAAGTAAAAGACAATCATCTGGTGGGCAGGAGGTGGAAAGACAAAGCGTACGGTACGTAGAAGGTAAGCTGACAATCACGTGGTAGGTAGGAGGTAAACCCACAGTCTATGCCAGGTATGAGATGAGAGGACCGTCATCTGCGTGTTAAAAGTAAGAAGGCAGTCATCTGCTAGGTAGGAGCTAAGAGAACCGTCTGGAATATAGAAGGTAAGAAGACAGTCGTCTGATAGATGTTTTCGTAAGAAGACAATCATTTGCCAGGTGGGACGTGAGACGACAAATATCTCGTAGGTATGATGTAAGACAGTCATCTGGTAGGTATGACGTAAAACACTCATCTGTTGGTATGAAGTACGAGATGATCATTCGATAAGTAAGAGGAAAGATGGTAAGGAGCTGGTAGGTGTCACGTAAGAACACAATCATCAGTAGGTAGAAGGTAAGCAGACAGTCATCTGATCCTAGAAGATAAGAACAAACGTTAGGCAGGTAGCTGGCAAAACGACAGTAATCTGGTAGTTACAGTTTAAGACGTCTGTCCTTTCCTTCCAACCGATTTTTTACGCCTTCAGTCCTTTTTTATGATCTGTTTTGTTTAACACTGAATTTCTTTGTAAACTCCTCCCCTTTACCCTCCCCAGTAATCCCGTTACCTTCACTCCCTTCCCCTCCTATCCCTACTTGTCCGTACCTCTGTAATGTTTTGTCAGTTCTCTGAGAACAAGTGTGTGTGTGTGTGCGTGTGCGTGTGCGTGTGCGCGTACATATACTTTATAGTTTCAAATCCAAGTCTGTGTAATCTGTTGAACATTTAGCTGCCTTTGAATACTATGTTGACTTTATTCCAACATTTCAGCCATACTGCTTGTTAACTAGTGATCGTGATGAATGAAAGCACACGCACACACGCGCACACACACACACACACACACGCGCGTGCGCACGCGCGTGTGCGCGCGCACGCTGGCGCACTCATACACACACACACGCGCGCGCGCGCGCACACACACACACACACATTTTAGTTTTTCAGCAACTTTTTTCCTCTCCATGCTTTCGTTTTTGGTTGATTTTACTACCTCTCGCTGGCTGCTTTTGGGGTGCTGTTGGATTCTCTTTCGAACCGTTGGTGGTGAGAACACCACAGAATTACGGATTGTGGTGTGTGTCTATTTGACGCCAAGAGCACAGACACAGTCAGCCGTGTCTCCCTGATGGGTCCGATCCAGCGGACTAAAAGCCCAGGGGCAGGCAGAACATATAGATCTGCCCTCGGAAGGGAATGCGATAGTTCCCTTATGCAGCTAGTGAAGGGTTTTCATATTTATAAAGTATATGTATTCCCATTTACTTCATCTTCAGTTTTTCTTTTTTAATACATTTTGAATCTTTGCCAAGTCATTATTATAATGAAGGAAGAATTGTTAACCTGCACTTGTTTTCCCCCTCTACTTAATTGTTCAGCAGCATTATATATATATATATATAGGTATATTATAAAAATGAAAACCCTTCACTAGCTGCATTTGGGAACCATGGCAATCCCTCTCGAAGACAGATCTGTATGTATCGCCTGCTCCGAGGCCTTTCGTCCGCTGGATCGGAACTCGTCAGGGAGACACGGCTGATTGTGTCTGTGCTCTTGGCGTCGAATAGAGACACACACACAGTCCGTAATTCAGTGGTGTTCTCACCACCAAGGGTTCAAAGAAGAATTCAACAGCACCCCCAAAGCAGCCAGCGAAAAGTAGTAGAATAAATATAAAACGAAAATGTGGAGAGGTAATATATATATATATATATAAAATTGTATACAGAAAGAAAGAATTGATTTTTGTCGATTTCCGAATACTTGCTTATCATTTTGATAACTACAACCCACATCCTTAACACCCCAACCCGTCGCATCCCACCACACCATACTTTCCATAACCGTCCATCTCTCTGCTCTCCATCCAAACGAAATGGGGTCGTAACATTGTGCGTGTTACAAATGGAAAATCTCAAGATCAGTATTGCCTATGAAAGAGAACTCAGCAAAGTGTGAAAGATTTTTTTTTCAAAAACGTGCGGTGTGAGAGATTTGTCACCGAAATATTATGAACAGAATACTGAGAAAGGTCTTCAGATAAATGTGTTCGGTACTTAAGGCAGGGAGGGGGGGGGTGGGAGAGAAACTAGACTGAAATAAAACGAGAGAGAGAGAGAGAGAGAGAGAGAGAGAGAGAGAGAGAGAGAGAGCGACCGCAAACGCAAACGAGTGTTTCCCATGCACCGACGATCTCATGAGTTTCTTCTCTGTTGTCCAAACCAGGCCACACATCCTCACCAGCAAAACTTCCCCGCTCCCAAAACCACCACCACCACC
>JADBJO010000801.1:275000-282500 GCA_016801955.1 Conus betulinus | reverse complement strand
ATTGACTGGGGTGAAAGGCAAGAGCTGGTTCTCAACTTTCGTTGAATCACCACTATTCAAAAAGAACGTCAATTCCAATTCTGGCAGCAAGTTTAAGGTTTGTGCTCGAAAATCCTCATGGCTGTTTTCACAGACCCCCGAACGGAAATGGAAGAATCATCAACCATCTTCAACGTGTGATCTGCAGACACACACACGAGGTTTCTTCAAAGGAACGCCATTTCTGCTTTCACTAGTGTAGAGTCCTTTGTAGTTTGGACACCGCATACCTATCCAGTGTCTCCTTGCCACAAACACTATTCACCCCCATGCAGTTTCCTGTCCTCGCAGCACATTTTTGTCGGTGTCAGGTAGAATTTCAGTAAATTTATTAGGATGAATCAAGTCGAGTTTCAGCTGCAGTGATAATGTCCAAAGTAGAACATTTCACCCACACCAGAGTACAACGTGAGAAAAATCGAACGCGCATAAAGAAAAAAACGAAGACAGGCGACGCACATACATCTTCGAAGTGCAGCGCGGGAATGTTTAAGCTGACTGTAAATTATTAGTAACGTTTTCCTTTAGACCCCACTACACCCTCCTTCCTGCATACATCCCCCCCCCCCCCCCCCCCCCCCCCCCCCCCCCACTTCGCCCACCTTTCCCTTCTCCTTCGACTCCATGAAATTCTGTCCAGAATGAAAATCGATTCTGAAAAAAAGGGGGGTGGCGGACCACACTAGTCTGTTGCTGTGAAGCCTTCTCGATATCCAATCCACAGCTCCTGTCATATCTGTCTGTGATAGAGCCTGACACTCTTTCCAGACAGGGAAAGCGGGGAGGGCTGGGGTGTGAGGGAAAGGCTTTCTCTCCAGTGTTTGATTTGCCGTGCATGTTCCGCTTGAAGGCATCCATTGGAGGCTTTCTGCAGGCGAGCCGGCTTCAGACGTGGTGTTCAGGCAGTTAATGTGCTTTGATAAGAACATGACCGTGTAACAGGGGTGCTACCAAAGGTCTCTGGCGATTACACACAAACTGAGTAGGCTCGAATAATGGAACGCGAAACTGGCGAGCTAAACCCCCCCCCCCCCCCACACACACACACACACACACACACACACACACACACACCGAGAAAGAGATAGAGAGAAATGGGAGCGAAGACGATAAACAACAGTAGGGTCACTGGGCTACCAAACGAATGGAACAAGTACATGGCAGTACAGAAACAACGCGTTTTGACCCCAAAGGACAGGCGAGACAAAGCGTGACAGACGGAGAAAAGAAAGAGCGAGAGAGAGAGAGAGAGAGAGAGAGGGGGGGGGGGGGGGGGCGGGGGGATAGGAGAGGGAGGTCAGTAATTTAGGTATGTTCGGATGCTATTCTGTTTGCGTGTGAGTAGGGATTCGGAGTGTTTTCTTTAAGGAGCGCGCGTGCGTGCGTGTGTGTGTGTGTGCGCGCGCGCGCGCGCGCGCACGCACGCGCACGTGAAATAGCTTCCAGTCACCTGCAAAAGGACACTGCGCAAGTACAGCAAGCTCACTATCTTTCTTTTTTATTTTTCGTGTCTTATTTTGATTGTGTTGTCTGTAGAGTACCTTCAGTTGTCATTGGTTCATTCCACTCGTTCGGCGGACTGGAAACACGACGTTCATCCTCTTCCCTCACCTCCCGGTAGCGGTCACTGCATGTTCGTCCTAAACGGTGACGATTCGTCATCTGATGATGATGACTCGGTGGTTTAAAACGTCGCCACCAGTTTCTGCCGCTCCCGTGCAGATTTTCAGTATTCAGTGAATCCTGTAGCCCGAGACATTTATGAATATGAGGGGAGGAGGGGGGGGGGGGGGGGGGGGGAGAAATGAGAAGGAAAGGTTCAACATCTCAGTCTCTTACGTCTATTACTTACACGACTTAACCCCTTAAATCCCCTGAGGTACGCAAGGCTGCGGCGACATTCCTCTAGCGCACTGGGTCCTGGGTTGACCTGTTCACCTGGGCCCACGTCATTCCGGCTGTCTTCACTGCGGAATGTGTGCATCGACGCTAAGTCTGTTGAGGTCGTCCTACTCCTCTTGGGTTCCCTTCAAGTGCCTTCCGTCTATTATCTGTTTTACTGTACGGTGTGAACAAGACCAACTTTGTCTTGAAGGGACAGAGGTAAAGAAGGACATTTTACATAGACTTATGTGCCGCTGTTTTGTTTGTTTTTTTTTTTTCCTGGTCCACTTCATCATCAAATACCAACGTTCCCTCGTTATATAAGGACTCTGTGTGCTGTTTTAGTATTTGTTTTCGACTTATTCAAAGGGACAGTGTGATAAATGATTTCGCCTTGATGGTTTCCAACATGTAGCTTGGTCTTATCAGAGCGAGAGAGCGTACAGACACTGATACAGAGTGCGAGTGTTCACAGGGCAGCGAAAGAAAAGAGAGAGAGAGAGAGAGAGAGAGAGAAAGAGAGAGAGAGAGAGAGAGAGAGAGAGAGAGAGAGAGAGAGAGCAATGTTATGAATGTACATTCAACAGATGAAGAGACAGACTAACAGAAAGAGAGAACATTAACACTCGGAGTGTTCATACAACAGGGGCGGGGGGCGGGGGGGGGGGGGGGGGAATTGCAGAGAGAGAGAGCAATGTTTTGAGTGCACACTCACCAGAGGAAGAGACAGACTGACACAGAGAGAAAGAGAGAGAGAGAGAAAATCTCATCAAATGTTCCTGTTCTCTCTGTAATTTGGCGTTCTCTAACCCCCGCCTACCCAAGATCACCTCCACTCTCTCTCTCTCTCTCTCTCTCTCTCTCTCTCTCTCTCTCACACACACACACACACACACACACACACACACACACACACACACACACACACACACACACACACACGGTCCAGTAATAACACAACTATTGTTGAACAATGGCGGGTGGCTATAGAATCCATGCGATGAAAATCTCACCTTGCAGGTTGAGAGGTGGTGGGTGGAATCCTGGGGAGACGTTAACCTGTAAACGGTTTTTTTTTTTTTGTTGTTGTTGAACGAGGTTGTTCCTCAGGGCTGTTGGTGGTTGATGTCTTGGGGAGTTGGGGGTTGTTGTTGAATGTGGGAAGTAAAAAACAAAAAAAAAAAAAAAGAGTTCGAGCGATAGATATGAGAAGCAGAAGGTAGAACTGCATGATTTGAATTCGTTGTGTTGTGGTGAATGCATCACACGAAATATCGTTGCACCGACTGTTTCCGTGAAAACTGGAGAGTCTGTATTTGGTTTTGGTGTTTGAACATACGTAATTGTGCTCTCGCTCTCTCTCTCATCTCTCTCTCTCTCTCCCTCTCTATCGTTCTCCCTCTCTCCTCTCATGGGAAAGACCGACTGTTTTTGTGTTTGTGTGAAAACTGGAGAGTCTGTGTGTGTGTTGGGTTGTGGTGTTGAACATACGTAATCTCTCTCTCTCTCTCTCTCTCTTCTCATCCATCTCTCTCTCTCTCTCTCTCTCTCTCTCTCTGCGCTCGCTTTGTGTCTGTCTCCCTCTCTCTCTTATGTTTGTGTGTGTATGTGTGTGTGGGTGTGTGTGGTGTGTGTGTGTGTGGGTGTGTGTGTGTAAGAGCGTGCACGCGTCGCATGTGGGGGTGCTTGTGCGCTATGTAAGCCAACCTGTTCTTTATGATATGCATGTATGAGTGGGGGGGGGGGGGGGGGGGGGGTGGGGGGGGGGGGAGTGGAGGTTAGATGGAAGGGATAAATGAAGTGAATGACAGATACATTTTTTTTTAAGGGAAAAAGACAAACTTGCCTTGCAAGTTGCAGATGACCTTCACACAAGGTGTGAGACGACCCTTGCAAATTGGAGTTGTCAGGAGGGTTAAAAATAAGAAAAAAGCTGCATTTGAAGTACGGATATATGATATTGTAGGGCAACGATATTCAAAGAGACTATATTTTTATGTGGGGATGGGGGTGGTATGACATGGAGGTAGATCTACGTGAAATGCGGCTAAATGATGTCGAGAAAGGACGGGAATTACTATGCTAATGGAGTCGGGTTTCTTTTCAGGAAAGCACATAGGAATCTAGACTTAACTTCAGGTTGTATTTTTTGCTTTGCAATAACAAAAAGGAAATGCGTCGGTGGAACGAGCACACAGTGCATAAAGGGGAAAAGATACACAGATGCTAACCGAGTTTGTAAACAGAAATAAGCCTGTCTGTCTGTCTGTCTGTCTGTCTGTCTGTCTCTCTCTCTCTCTCTCTCTCTCTCTCTCTCTCTCTCTCTCTCTCTCTCTCTCTCTCTCTCTCTCTCTCTCTCTCTCAAATAGAAGCGAATAGTGTGTACATGGAGGAGACGGTAAGCGTGTTTGGTGCATGCGTGAGTGTATGTGCGTGTCTTTATATGAGTGCACACATCTACGTTTGTGTCACTTTCATGTGCGTTTGCGTGTGTGCGCATGCATGCTCCTGCGCGAGTGTGCGATATGTAGGCACACTTGTGTGTGTGTGTGTGTGTGTGTGTGTGTGTGTGTGTGTGTGCGCGCGCGCGCGCGCGCATGCATTTGCACCAGCACACATGGTGTGTTCGTGTATTTACTTATCGGCTCAATAATACGTACAGCACTGAAATCAGTAGGTCGGTGAAATCAGTAGGTCGGTGAAATCAGTAGGTCGGTGAATTAGTGGAAGACTTCATAATGCAAGAAGTTACTGTATGGGCACCCAAACCTTTTGATTTGGTAAGATCTTCTGTCTTCAGCAAGTAAACATGAATGTTACACATTCTGCCCCTATTGGAAACTATGTACCCCCGCCTCCCGTCTTCATCCTCAAGGACAGATTGGAAGAACAGGCTCTGCCTGAACTCTCAGTCCTTGACCGAATAAAAGTTTCCTGACTTCTGAGTTCCTACCTCTCATTGTTTCTTTCTGCTTCATGCATACCGAGCACTAGCATGTTGCTGAGCCTGCAACCCTTGATTCTCTAGCAGCAACATGGTTTGCTTCTTCCCTTTATAGTGATCGTCACTCTCAACAATCACGTCCACTGACGTGAAAGGTCAAAGGATACGTAAATACATCAGTGTTTACATGTAAGCGACTTTATTGGTCCATACGCTGTGTAAGTTTTAAGACTGCCAGCTGGAGTTGGCCATTGTATCCAGAGAGCTTTTGCAGTTTAGGCCACTTTTTTTTTTACGTGTGGCTGCTGGTGTTTTGTATGTGCCAATGTGCGTTTGCAAATTGTGCGCGTGTTCCTGCTCGAGTGTGCAGGACTTGAAGACTGGTCTATGACTGAAACATTGTTGATATTTGTTCTGTTTTCCTTCTCTTTTTTTATTTTAAAATGTTCTGAGAATCCCCAAAGACATTTGTCGCTTCGTGTCTTGTACCGCTTGATACGGACCTATGTGTATTCACATAGCCGATGCGTCTAAGAGGTACAAAAAAGAAACTTTTCCCCGTGAAGGGGAGAGGCTAAAAACAATCCACTGAAATAATCAGATAGCGTATGAATTTCCCCTGCTTAGAAATGCATCACCGCAATCATTTCAATATGCATTCATTCTTAAGAATTTAGTTGTTGATGAAAGTTTGCGTTCATCCATTTGAGTAAGTTGGTTGGTAACTTAGTTAGAGAGTTATAGTTTGTTAGTGAGTAAGTTAAATGTTCCTTTGTGTATGTATTTATTCAGATTTCTTTTGTCTTTGTAATAATATAGCTGTCTCATTCTCTTAAAACGTCGTGCAGCGGCTTTTCGCTACCAGCCAGCCCCACAGCGGGCCTAGCTGCGCACAGAAAAATGAGCGGTTTTTTAAACCGACAGAGCGTGCCGATAACAGCTTCCAGTTGAAAAGACTGTCTTTCCCCCCTGAGCTTAAAGACCGTCTTTCTCTGCTCCGGCCTGAAAGGATACCGTGGTGTCTCTTCCTCCATTCCCCCATATGCTGCCTCTCGTAACCAGCACCCCTCAATCAGTCACACAAACCACAGACATTAACACAAAGGTCGCGTGCAGGTGCGGAGGGGCACTGTGTCTAATGGACCGGTAGATAGGAGGGAGGGAGGGGGGGGGGGGGGGAGAGTCGATAGATCTGGGGCAGTAGTTTTGAAAGGGGCGGGGGCGGGGGGAGGTTCCGGTGGTCTGGGTACCGATATGTGCATGGGATTTTGAAGACTGGTTTAGGTGGAAGTAGAGTGCCTGATTTGGACACTGTTTTGTCTGCATCTGGAGGTGAATGTTTTGCTTAAGGTGGGTGTGGAAACAGCGTTGAGATTACACATACGCGCGCGCGCGCATGCATATGTATATTTTCACCATTCAGATAGGTTTTTTCCTCCTCCCCCCCCCCCCCCCCCCCCCCCCCCCTTTTTCTAGTTTTTGTTTTCAAAAAATGACTTGTGAGTTGACTTCAACGCGGTGACAGCCCTGATATGGCCCTTTGCGGTCGGCTGGGCTTTTAGCAACATTACCTTCACTTACCGCCTCCTCCAGCTCCACTTCGTCCTTTTCGTTTCATCCTGTGTCAACCCCCATTTCCTCCCTCGCCGCCAGACCTCCACCCCCTCCCTCCCTCCCTCCCTCTCTCTCTCCTCTCTCCTCTCTCCTCTCTCTCTCTCTCTCTCTCAACTCCCCCCCCCTTCCCACCACCCCCATCCCTTCTCTTCCACCACTACTTTTCTTCCCCTATCTCCCTTTCACCACTTGAAAGCAAGTACTGTTATAATCTTCTTGGACTTGTATTGTTTTTAGGATACTTTTTGTTTTGTTTGTTTTAAAAACAAAAGTTACATCAATTTTTTTTTTCACAAATGATGTGCGACTGTCCTGTCAC
The DNA here is from genome assembly GCA_016801955.1 of Conus betulinus. Taxonomy (NCBI): domain Eukaryota; kingdom Metazoa; phylum Mollusca; class Gastropoda; order Neogastropoda; family Conidae; genus Conus; species Conus betulinus. Next base: position 275,700 of record JADBJO010000801.1, on the reverse strand, counting down.
TTGAAATTTAACTGAAGAAGACAATGAATGTTGAATATTTTGGAACATTTTTATTTTGTTTTTTGGTGACTTTTAAGACTGATCGTTTACTTTATTCATCTGTCTGTCTGTCTGTCTGTGTGTCTATTTGTCGATATCTACATCTATCTGTCTGTGTGTGTGTGTCTGTCTATCTATCTATATGTCTGTCTGTCTGTCTATCTTTTTATGGAAAAAGTCGTTATTTCAGCCAGCATATCCGTCTGTCTTTTTGTCCGTTTACAAACTGACAGTTTTCATTTGACCTCCAAATTTGGTTTGACGCAAATGCTGGGCTGATGAACAGTAAACCTCTTTTGTGTCAGACAGTCGCGGTGGTCGCCTTTGTAATGCGGCAATATGGCGCAGGAAAGGGATGCTGGGATTGGAAATGAATCCTAGGTAAAGGGAGAGGACGAAGGAAGGGGAACGGGAAAGGAGAAGGGGGTAGCTAAGATATAGATGGATTGATAGATATGGACAGATAGATAGATATGATATGGATAGAGATAGTTAGATAGAGAGATAGAAGGATCTATATTTCATGAAAAAGGCAGATAACCGAAACGTTGAATCCTGAAACAAGCCAGTTACTTGATGTACCTTGGACTGATTGCATGTGTGTGAGTGTGTGTGTGGAGGGAGAGACAAACAGACAGACAGACAGTGTTATCATTGGGTG
>JADBJO010000801.1:257500-270000 GCA_016801955.1 Conus betulinus | reverse complement strand
TAGGGAGGGAGGGTCGGAAAATTAAGTTAGAAAATGGAGAAAAGGTAGGATAATAGAAAAGAAAAGGAAATAAAGAAACCGGGAGCAAAAGTAAAGTTGGGAAGGAAAGTAAAAAAAAAAAATGGCATGAAAAGAAGGGGGGGGGGGGGGGGGGGGGTAAGGAAAATGGGGGAAATATGAAAACTCAGAGAAAGTAGGAAAAAGAATGGAAATGACGGGAAGGGGTGGGGATGTGGGGAGCTAGGAAAAAGGGGGAAACGAAGGAAGAATAGCAGAAAAGTTCCACAACTTAAGGTCGCAGAAAAAGTCCAAGACAGCACCGGCTGTGCGTATCTTGGACAGCACCCCGAAGAAGAACGGTGGCCGGCACTAATTGACTTGACCTCCAAATTACAAGGCGGCGAAGACGCGTACCCGGCAGTGACCCCACCCCACCCCCTATCCCCACCTCTTCTCTTCCTCCTTACCTCCACCCCACCCCACCTCCCCCTCCTACCGCCCCCGCCCCCACCCTACAGGTGCAAAGCTGAAGCGGTCAGCCAAGCGGAACGGAGGGCGGGCTGGTTCCCACGGTGCGGCGACGAGCCCGCCGGGTGTCTTGTCATCATCCACCCGTGACAGTTGTGGTTAATGAGAGCGGCAGTCGCACTGGCGATACTGTACAGACTAGTTATCCTTCTCCATTTCTCCATACGTGTCGCTTGCGCGATTTGACACTGCTTGGATGGGAAAGTTGTCAAAAAAAAAGAGGGATTAGGGGCGGAAACAGAAAGGGGGGAGGGGGGGCGGAAAAACAAGCGATTCAGACGTTTCGAGAAAGCAGGTTAATTATGGTTATATGTGTATATGGGGAGAGAGAGAGAGAAAGGAGGGTGTGTGTGGGGCGGGATTCAGGGAGGAAAAAGAAAGCAGTTGACGTGATTATGGTGAGGGATGGGGTAGATGAATAGAGGGGGGGGGGGGTGGGGGGGGGGGGGGGGGGGGGGGGGGGGGGGGGGCTGGGTGTGGGGGGGGGGGGGGGGGGGGGGGGGGGGGCTGGACGGAACACAATTCGAAAAAGACTTCCTTTTCAAACCACCAGCCCGACTGAGATGTTAAAACACGGGTTTTCTTTCTTTGTTTTTTTAGTCCAGAAGCAGGACCAGAGACTGCGATGTTAAAAACACGGGTTTCTTTCTTTGTTTTTTTTTTTTTTTTCGTCCATTTTTTTTCCCCTTTTTTGTGTGTGTGTCTGGTTTTGTTTTACCTCAGTTTAAATGCATCAACATAAGTACGGACTGTGTGGTTCGACAAATTCTGTAAACTTTTTTTTATATATAAACCAGCGAGATACATCTGCTGGGAGTGCTAACATTCACTCATCTAGGCGCACAGGCATATTCAGTTTTCTTTCGGTACACATGATCGTACTACACACATGCACGCGCGCGCGCGCGCGCGCGCACACACACACACACACACACACACACACACACACACACACAAACCCGCGCGCGCGCATGCACGCACACGTACGCACGCACAACAACATGCACGCACTTACACACGCGCAAGCCTCACAGAATTTTTTTTCCGGTCTATTGTGAAGACCGCAAGCGATAGGAGCGTTTGACAGCGTTAGTGTCGGTCACCCCATTAATTTTCCTCTCGTCGTCGTCACAAAAGAAAAGCACGATCGCCAGTTTAAGGATAGGAGGAGGACCCCCCCCCCCCCCCAGCCCACCCTCAACTCACTCCGAAAGTTGTTTCCAAACTCCAGAGATGGTCTTTACTTGTGGGACGGTTGGTGTTAAGCAAGAATAGAAGTTTATCGTCAGTCGCCATGCTGGGATGTGAGAACATTAAAGGACTGGTGAGGAGCTGGAGGGTGGGGGTGAGATGGCTCAGAAAAAGGGAAGGATTTCATTTATTGAGAGTGTTTTTAAGTCAAGCAAAACAAACAGACAAAGAAAGCGTGTTCCTGCCTTTTCGTCGTAAATGAACTTGAACATCCGTTTATAAGTTTAGTCAAAGAAAAAAGAAACTTTTAAACCAAACAAATGAGGAATAGTAATGATAATGAACTTACACTATAATACCACATGAACGACTACCGACATTGGGGGGGGGGGGGGGGGGGGGGGGGGAAGAGGAAGAGAGAGAGAGAGAGAAAATGTTGTACATCGGCATCTGGCCACAAACAGGTTGAGGGACAGAAAAGAGGTCGATCTAGAGTTCACTGCGAATAAATAAATTATATCAAACGCAAAAAGAAAATCAGTTCAAGTGCCCTTGCTTAAAAGAGTGTGTAATTAAACAACACACCATTAGTTTATGACATTGGATTGACACAACAGCAGATGACCATGATAGTGTCATTGTTATTGTCATAAATTTTTAAGATACTGATTATCTTTTTATCCGGTAGATACATGGCTGTGCATAAATCCTCTCTCTCTCTCTCTCTCTCTCTCTCTCTCTCTCTCTCTCTCTCTCTCTCTCTCTGTTGTGTTGTGCTGTGTTTCAGGATTCAGTTCTCCCTTTCTTTGGGATTTTCAACCTAAGACTTTACTAGCACGTAGTAAATACATAGTTTGTGGTGTTAATGTGCTTTCACCCTTGTTATGGCCTCCGATGGCGACTGGGCTATAAACAGCATAACCCACCCGCCTTAACGCAGTTTGATTCAAGTCACAGATTGTTCAGTGTATTCTCTATTTCCTACGCCCGCAATGGCCTTACTCCATAACATCGCCATTACCAGCACACCAAAAGCATTCTCACTGCTTTTCTTTTTAACACGATCAACGCTTCAGTCCTCAAGTCAGTCTTTTCTTTCAGAAACAGACGGACAAAATAAAAGAAGAAGAAGAAGAAGAAAAAAGAAAGAAAATAAATAGAAAGAAACAAGAAAGCAATAAAGACCAAGAACCTTTGGTTATTTTGCAAGCGAATGACAAGAGTAGTCACAATACAACTTGGCTCCAGTCTAAAGTGCACCGTTGTGTAGAAAATGAGATCGATGTCCTCTTCGCTGAAGCCCCCCTCCCCTCCCCCACCCCCGCCAGAGGACAGGTTGTTCCCAGAAGTCCGTAGGAGATGGACCCATGATGGAGCGTCCCGGTCACTGCTTTCAATGTAAACGCGCGCGAACCGCTGTTGTGTGTGCAGGTAGACCAACTGGCGTCGGGCACTAAGTGCTCGCGCTCGTCCGTGGCCACGTATTTGCAATGGGAACGAGCGCGATGATGATGTATAAATTCATGTGTACTGTTGATGCGTGCAGGCAAACCAGTTTCGGACAGTTTATATGTAGTCTGTAAGTACCAGTATACTTGTAATGAGAGCAAGAAAGATTGGGTTTAAATTCAAGCGTACTGTTGACGCGTGCGGTAGCAAGGACTCGGACAGCACGTATTCTTACTTATTGGTGCCTTTGTGTTTGTGATAAGATTAGGTAAGTTATTATACACACATCGTACCATAGATGAGTGCAGATAAACCAGTGTTGAAGATTTTGTCCTCACATTTGTTGGTGCCTGTTTACTTGTGGTAGAGCAGGTAAAGCAGGTATGCGTTTACTCTAGGTACATGCGTACTGTTGATGGGTGCAGGCAAACCGGTGTCGGACAGCACGTACTCACGGAACCAGCTGAGCAGCTGGGTGTATGTGCGAAAGGGGAAACTACTCCACCAATGGGTCAGGAGATTGTGCGTCATTTCCGGCACCAGACTTCTCATTTACAGAGGTGGGTGGAATGAAATCACTGTAGTATATTGATATTCGTGTTATGATCCTCGGGCTCATCATCGTCTTCGTCCTTTTCCTTTACCTTTTCCTTTTCATCATCATAGTCGTCGTCATCACCACCACTATCATCATTTATCACCATGATAACCTTTACCCTATCGCCATCTTCTATGCCTTTCCTTCTCCTCTTCCTCTTTCTTCCTCCTCCTCCTCCTTCACTTCCTCCTCTCTCCTCCTTCACTTCCTCCTCCTCCTCCTCCTCTTCTTAACCTCTTCCTTCTCCTCCTCCTTTTTTATTCTTCCTCTTCTTCTCCTGCTTGTTTTTTCTGTTGCTTTTCAGTCCATTGAGTGGGATTGTTATATTTTGAAGTTCAGTGAATAATAAAAAAAAAATACTGTGAAACAAATTCTTCCGGTGTAACCAGTTCTTTACCTGCAAAGATTCAGTTAGCCTCCTCCTCCTCCTCCTCCTCCTCCTCCTCCTCCTCCTCCTCCTCCTCCTCCTCCTCCTCATCTTCATTCTCCTCATCCTTGGCCTTCAGCTTCTTCTCCTCCACCTCTTTCTTCTAGGGAGCGAGGTACGAGTAGATTATTTGGTTGCATGTCCTTGTATATCATATAAGTTTTTGTTTTTGTTTTTGTTTGTTGTTTGTTTTTTTTTTTTTCTGATCCAGCGTTTCAGCTTTATGATGGCAGTGATCACACGTTGCCTCATCTTCAACCTTGTACGCTCAGCCACTACACGCACCATTCTCCCCTCGCCACCCCACCCTCCACCCCGCCCCTTCTTCCGCCCCGTAGGCCCTCCTCCCACTCCCCACCAACCCTGTCCCCAACTCCCTACTCCATCTCCACCCCCCTTCCCCTCACTCACATACCCATGGTGCTTCTTGTGTACCAGCATTACTGACAGGAGATGAGGCACTAATGAAATGAATGTTCACGGCAATATCTATAATTGTAATATATATACTTTAGAAACACAGTGTAACTTTTCTCCTTTCTAACATGCCACGTGACCAGACAAGGCAGCCAAGCCCACGGTGGTTCAACTGGCCAAAGGGGGTGTAGAGGAGGTGCAGATCAAAGGTCAGGAGCACGTGCTCAAGCTGACCTCGACCTTGCAGGGTGAAAGGTCACTGTTCGTGTCCTTCACCTCCCAAGCCGACTACGGGAAATGGCTGAGGAAGACGAAAAAGGTCAGTCATTTACATGAGTCATGCTTAATTATTTTCGTTGTTGTTGTTTTATAAATTATTATTCTTTTTTAATAGATTGTAGATGTAAGTAAAATACCCCCCTTCCCTCTCTCTCTGTCTCTCTCTCTCTCACTGTCACTGTCACACACGCGCACACACACACACACACACACACACACACACACACACACACACACACACACACACTCTCTCTCTCTCTCTCTCTCTCTCTCTCTCTCTCTCTCTCTCTCTCTCTCTCTCTCTCTCTCTCTCTCTCTCTCTCACACTCTCTCACACACACACACAGCAAAGTAATGTTGTCTATGGTATGTTAGACCAGCAGTATGTTTTTTCTGTCTAGTCGCGCTGTGTGAGATAGTGTGTGTGTGTGTGTGTGTGTGTGTGTGTGTGTGTGTGTGTGTGTGTGTGTGTGTGTGTGTGTGTGTGTGTGTGAGAGAGAGAGAGAGAGAGAGAGAGAGAGAGAGAGAGAGAGAGAGAGAGAGCGCTCGCGCGATGTGCATGTTTGCTTCCGTTAAAAAAAAAAAAAACTGTGTTAGCACTTGTTTTAGAGTTTGAAATCCATCGCGACCGGATCACGTGTTTCTAGTGGCCCGCTGCTGTCATCCAAGAAGAGTAGAACGTCATCAAACAATAGAAGCAGTGACATTTCTCCTAAATTTTGAATATCATTCGAACAAAAATTCGAACTTGTTGCTGACACAGAATTCCTACCAAAAGGGACTCAAAAAAGGAAGTAGCTCTTATGAATTATTGTAATTGAATAGATCTGCGGAGGTTCTAAGTATATAACTTTGCCGTTTTGATAGTAGCATGTTCATACGTGTATCCACACTGAAGATTTTAAGCTTCTCTCTTCTTCTTCATGCTTCATTCCCTGATGACTGTCCAGGCCACGTCCAAGCTGCCCACCAAGGCGGACCTGTCCGGCTGCCACCTGGAGTTCCTGCCGGAGACCGTGTTCATCAACGACGACCTGCAGATCCTGGTGCTGCGCCACAACGTGCTGCGAGAGCGGCCCATCGAGGAGGACATCTACACCATCGGCTGGCTGGACGACCTGCCCCGCTTCCAGGCCCTGCGGAGCCTGAACCTGGCCGACAACGACCTGAGGGTGTTCCCCCTGGCCCTGTGTCTGCTGAGGACCCTGGTGGAGCTCAACCTGGCCACCAACAAGCTGGAGGACGTCCCCCCTCAGATCGCGGAGCTCGCTAAGTAAGTGGATGTATGTTAGACTAGGGCTGTTGGTAGGGCTGCGCTGGGGCAGAAGAGGAAGCGGGGAGTTAGAATGGGGCGGGAGGGTGTCCCGCTGATGACTCTGGTAGAGCTTGATCAGGCCGTCATCGATCTTGAAGACGTCTTCTGTCAAAATGCAGAGGTCACCAAGTAAGTGGATGTATGTGAGACTAGAGGTGTTGGAAGGGCTGGGGCAGACGAAGTGGAGAGTTAGTAAGGAAGGAAGGGGGGGGGTGTTGTCTTTTAAGGATTCTTGTAGAGTTCAAGCAGGTAGTCAATAATCTGGAAGACGTCTTCCCTCCAGATCGCAGGGCTCACCGTGAAAGTGGGTATGTGTAGGAGTATTGGGGGAGAGGTGGCGGAGGGAAGAATTGGAGAGGTGGGGTAGCTCGCCATGGGAGTGGATATGGGTAGGAGTATTGGGGAGGAGGAGGCGGAGGAGAGGAGAGAATTGGAGGGTTAGGTATCAGTTGAGGTTTCTGGTGAAGATCAGCGTCGTCACCAACGAGTGAATGACGTTTGGGAAGAGGGTAGGGGAGTTTGATGCCTGGATGTATCCGATAAGGACGGTGTTAGAACTCGGTGTGGCCACTGAGAAGAAAACGTCCCACCGCAGACTGCATAGTTCACCTCTATGCGCAGACTCTTCTTTCTCTGCTTTTGGAAAGCCATCCACCTCATTCTCTCAACAAGTGTGTGACCTTGCTTTGCCTCGGCGCAGGATTGTCGAGTGAAACAGACCATCATGAAAACCTGTCAGGCTGTTCTGCACTGGACTCGTGCCCGTCAGCTCCGTTCGAAAGATCTCGAACCAGATGCAGCCAAACATCAAAGCGTGCATTCTGCACGTATAAGACTGTTCCGATTTCGCTACTCGCTGCTTATGCACAATACCTGCTCAGACTTCTCCAGAAAGTTCAAAACGACAAAGCAAAACCCACACGCAAAGCATGCAAACCTCAACACTGCACACCACTCTTGAAGACCTGCATTTGCTTCCCGTTGAACGAAGAAAACGTCCTTCGTCTGTTTCCTCTCTTATTTCCGGAACTGTACCCTAGTCGGTTTTTTTTTTTCCACGTTTATATTCCATCAAGGTTTTTATTCTGGTGATGGTTTTTTTTTTTTTTGTTTGTTTTTTTTTTTAATTCACTGGGGAGGAACACGTGTGACGGTTTCAGAGCATTCAGTTCTTCTGCTGTTCAAACAGAGATTTCTTTGCCTTTCTGTGTTCGCCACCGTCCGCCACTTTCATCCCTCAAAACAAATCGTGTAACATGTCGCTGGAAGCAGTTCTTCACTCGTGCAGTACTCCATTCTTCTGACTTTCTGGTTTTTTAAACATGCCTTTGGTCAATCACGTGAGTGTATGTGTGTGTGTGCGCGCGCGCGCGCGCGTGTGTGTGTGTGTGTGTGTGTGTGTGTATGTACGTGTGTGTGTGTGTGTAGTGTGTGTGTGTGTGTGTGTGTGTGTGTGTGTGTGTACACTAACGAAGGAAGTAGGATTTATGGGCATGGTGTGGGTGGTGTCGGTGTATCTGTGTATGTTTGAAGAAAGGGCGAAGAAGGAGTGCGGGTGGGAGTTCAAATAAATGACGGGTACGGCAGGCAGGGGTGGAAAGGGGGGATAGTTAGATCAGGAGGAAGGGGGGAGACAATCCGGACAGCAGGATCGTTTAAGCTAGTGCCTGTGGGCGTGCGAGAGTGTATTCTGTTGAAATTGTAAAGGGCTTTGAAGTGTCAGACAGCGCTATAGGATTAAATCAGTATCATTATTACTTGTGCTAATCTTTCTCCAGCTCCTCTCCCTCCCTACCACCCCCCCCCCCCCCCCCCCCCCCCCTCACACCCCCCCCCTTCGCCCCCCCCCACTCTCACTCTCTCTCTCCTGTCCTTTGCCTCCCCCCCTCTCTCTCCTCCCCCCCGCTCGCCCCCCCCCCCCCGCTCCCTCCCCTGTCCACCCCCCCCCCCCCCCCCCCCCCCCCCCCCCCCTCTTTGCCTGTTAGGAAAGTAGAGAATTCGTATAAAATCCGTTTACTCATCAGCAAAGACAATAGAAAGTAGTTCAGTTTTGTTCATGTGATCATGGGTGCATTATGTTCTTAGTCACATTCGCCAGTCCACCGTCGCATTTGGTCATGGTTATTTATTTTTGCAGTGTGTATGCACCTTTTTTTCTCGTTACCTTTGGTTATGGACTTTTTGCTGCGCTATGAAGTCAACTTAAAACATCAACTTTGGTTTTTTTTCTCCTTTGAACGTTTTCGTTTCTCAAAATTATATCTTTATTTTTACTCGTAAAGAATTAGTCACACAAAAAACAGCTTGGATATTTAACAAACTTTAAAAATGCATATCCTTATTGAAATGTAACAAAAACTTATTTTAGATTATATGTAAAGAATGTTTTTGATCATGGCTTTCGTGATTGCATGTAGTATAATCAAGTTAGCTATCAATATTTAGGCCTGTAATCCTGTACTCAAAACATCTGCGTTGCTTGATGTTTGTCAGTTTGTTAATGTGGTCAGGGGTTGACTGACTATTGACTGCTTTAAAATAAGTAAAAAAAAAAATTCTGTTCAAGAACATAATTATTGATTACTTAAATGCTCTTTTTTTGTATTATGAATGTCTTGATCTTGTCATGTTGTGGATTTATGTTTTGAAAATATGCCTACACTTCACGGACGAAATAAAAGGAATGATGAAAGAATTTGAATGGAATCATGATGATGATGACAAAAGTCTTAAAGCAAGTGAATGATGACATCAAACTCTGAAAGTGACGTATGAACTTGATATTTCGTAATACTAGTAAGCCAGGCGTAACTAGTCCACGTACAACTTGACAGAATCACTCTTCGTATGGCAACCCCTCACTCGCCTTCAAGCATCATTTCTTTCAAGTTTTTTTTTGTGAAAAATTGAAATGAATTTATGGGGGAAAACACATTAGTGTTCTATGTAAAGGCCAAATATACACAGAAGCTGATATACATATTGTTTAAAGGAACTCGACTGTAATCCTGGACATAATAACGTCAAATGATCTGTCTTTCGAAGGGAGGCTATCTCGTAGAGTTCTGAACAACTATTTCTATAGCTTCCCTTGGTAGTTTTTTTTTTTTTTTTGGCACGATTATCTTGACAGCGTTTTACGTGTGTCAAGGCTGCTTAAAGGAGATAGAAATTTTCATTTGTTTCAACACACACCGATGTGTGTGTGTGTGCAGCCTGCAGGTGCTCCATCTCCATAACAACCAACTGTCGGCGCTTCCAGAGGAGATATCGTCCATGAAACAGCTGGCTGTCCTGGTGCTGGCATTCAACAACTTTACTGCCATACCCTCTGTACTGCTGCAGTCCCACCACGCCAATTTTATGGTACTGTGGGGGTGTGTGTTTGTGTGAGCGTGGGTGCGTGTTTTGTGTGTGCGAGTGTGTATACGTGTGTGTGTGTGTGTGTGTGTGTGTGTGTGTGTGTGTGTGTGTCCGCACTCTGTGTGCATAACCGCACTCTGTATGTGTGTATGTGTGTGTGTGCATGTGTCTGTGTCTGCGTGTGCAGGTATGTACACACACACACACACACACACACACACACACACACACACACACACACACACACACACACAGATACGCGTGTGTCTGTTTATCTGTCTATGTGCATCACCGCCATTCCATCTGTACTGCTGCAGTTCAACCACGCAAACTTAGTGTGTATGTGTGTGTGTGTGTGTGAGTGTGTGTGTGTGAGAGAGAGAGAGAGAGAGAGGAGAAATGAGTGAAATAGGAAACGAGAAACAAGAAAAATGAGGGAAAATGCTAGGTGGAGAAATAAAATCAGAAAAGAACAAAGGAAGAGGGGGAGGAGTGAGAAGAGAGAAAGAACACAAAAAAATATCAAGACTTCATATCTGACTTTCAAACGTGCCGCCTGTCTGTGTCGTGGTACCCAGGTGGACAGCATCATCATGGCCGGCAACCGGGTGTCCCGGCTGCCCACGGACCTGCTGATGTACATGGGTCACATCAAGAAGGTGGATCTGCGCATGAACCGGCTGCAGCTGCTGCCACAGAGACCGCCAAGTTCCACTCCCTGGAGCACGTCACGCACATCGACATCAGGGAAAACACCGTACGTTCTCTGTTGTTTTTTGTTTGTTTGTTTGTTTTAATTCTTATTACAGATTTTGGAAATGGTTATACGCTGATTATAAAGAGGATGTTGTTGTAGAACAAGGTAGTGTTATTGGGACGGTGTGGAAACGACGACAGTGATTATGATGACGAAGACTGTGACAACGATGATAATGCAATGGTCATACACGAGTAGTGGGGTGTATGGTGTACTTCAGTTGTTATCTTGATAGCATGATGATGGTGATGATGATGAAGAGGGTAGTGTTGATGATGATGATGATGATGATGATGATGAAGATGTGATGATTATGGTAGTGGTGACGATGACGACGACTAAGATGGTAATGTTGATGATGATGATGATGATGATGATGATGATGTTGATGATGATGATGGTAGTGGCTATGATGATGACAGGTAGCTCGTGAATGTAAGCACAAAGGCAGAGCGCTCTCTGGGGATATTCAGCAATGACCTCTGAAGCAATAGGTATGGTGGCGTCGTTGATTATGGTATTTGTTATAATGTCCATACCTTGCTCCTTATCGTTGGTCCATTTGGGCGCGAAAAGACATTCTGTATTGCCGTTAGCAGTCCGTATGCAAGAGGACCCACTTTTTTTATTTTTTGCTAACAGTACCATCAGCTGGCAGAATTTTATCCCGAACTCAACGCGAAACCGAGAGAGATCTCACTCTGTTGTCATTTCCTAAGTAAACAAACCGACAGTGAGTGGTGTGTGTGGATAATGGTGAAGAGGCTGGTGATGACAACAGTGATGATTGTGATGGTGGTGAGATGATGACGATGATGGTGATGGTGATGAGTAGTGATGACAATGGTGGTGGTGGCAGTGGTGATGGTGATGACCATATTGATAGTGATAAACGATGGTTGTAGTGGTGTTAATGATAGTGATGACCGTGGTGGGTGGTGGTGATGATGATGATGATGATTATATTGATGGTGATAGTGATGACAGTGGTGGTGATGATGATGATGATACTGATAGTTATGATGGTGGTGGTGATGATGATGATGATGATGATCATAGTGATGACAGTGTTGGTGGTGGTGGTGATGATGATGATGGTGGTGGTGGGTGGTGGTGGTGATGATGATGAATATGGTAGGTGATGTATCTTCAACTTAAGGGTATTTATGGTGTCCACAATACTTCGCCTGTGACCGTAATGGCTTGATCAGAAACAACAGTCTTGATAGGCGTGGTGGTGATGATGATGATGATGATGATGATGATGACGATGATGATGATGATGATGATGATGATGATGATGATGATGACAGAGGGCAGATCTGGACATTAAGGCAATCGAGTTTCTGTAGAGAAAAAAAAAAGAGGATAGTGGTAATAGTGATGATGATGAAAACGGTGACGGTGACATTGATGACGACGATGATGACAGGTGGTAGACCTTGACATACGGGCCGTCAGGTGTCTGGAGTACCTCAACTGCGACCGTAACGGAATGAAGAGTCTTCAGGTCAACGGAACCTTCCTCAAGAACCTCTTTGCCTCCCACAACAGTCAGTGCCCAGTCTGTCTGTCTGTCTGTCTGTCTGCTATCTATCCTGCCATCGGTTTCTGTCCCTCAGTCACTTTTTCAATCTGTCCCTCTGCCTATTTGTCTGTCCCTCTGCCTGTTTGTCTGTCTGTCCCTCTGCCTGTTTGTCTGTCTGTCCTTCTGCCAGTTTGTCTGTCTCTCCCTCTACCTGTTTGTCATTGCGCACGTCTTTCTGGTCCTCTGTTTATGTGCTTCTGACCGTTTGGCATGGAGAGCAATCTTGAGGCACTGTCAAACGCTTTCTGACGGAAACCGTGTAATGTGTCGAGGACCCAACGTGTCGGGGGAAACAAAGCCAGTTGCTTGTCAGTCCGTTTGTGTCTGGCATACAATAATCTGAGACTGGTTCAACACAAAAATAGCTTTAAATCCGTGTGGGCATGACTTTTGAAAATGAAATTACCTTTTGAAAAAATAAAAGAAAGATTTTCAGAAAAAAACAGTATAACATGAGGTCGACCAGAAAATACATGGAAACGAACTAGTGGTTGGCAACGCGGCAGTGCGTGATTTATGTATTTCCAAATTCTTCCCTCTTCAGTGTGCACAACCTATACTGATTTTTTATCTCTGGTGTGTATATGC
>JADBJO010000801.1:220000-255000 GCA_016801955.1 Conus betulinus | reverse complement strand
CACACACACACACATACACACGCACAGACACAGCCGGCAGGCGGAGATGGAAACAAATTCTAGAAAATGTTCATAAGACTCCGCCGAAAAACGTAGACAAACGACGACGCGTTTCGACCTCCTAGGTCTTCTTCAGGCAAGATTCACAACACTCAGGACAATGACGTTTCATTGGTGACGATGGCGGACGACCTTACCCCGAACTGGATGAAGATAAGTGATCGCTCGTTCATTTTCGTTGTCCTGCGTGTTGTGTACCTTGCCTGAAGAAGTCCTAAGAGTCGAAACGCGTCGTGTTTTGTCTTGTGATACGTTTGTCAACATTTTTCGGCGCAACCTTATAGATAATTTTTTAATTTTTCGTCTGGGGTTCTGCCTTGCAGACTGCGGTGCCTGAACCTGACCAGGAACAAGCTGTGCGACCTCCCAGCCCCCCACCCCAACGACTCGCTCAACCGGCTGCAGGAGCTGTACCTGGCCTTCAACAACCTGGGCAACACCGCCGTGGCCAAGGTCTGCTGCTTCCCGCGACTGCGGGTTCTCCACCTGGCCGCCAACAAGATCTCCGTCATTGAGGAGAGGTTCGTACCTCCTTGCCCAGGACTCCAAGAATGAGAGAGAAGAGAGAGAGAGAGAGAGAGAGAGAGAGAGAGAGAGAGAGAGAGAGAGAGAGAGAGAGGCAGGGGAAGGAAGAGAAGGGAGAAAGAGCTTCAAACCCAGTTTAAAGAAACTTTATTAAGAGAGGAGGGGAGAGAGAGAGGGAAGAAAGGAGAGAGAGAGAGAAGGGGGGGGGGGGGGGGGGGATGCGGAGGAAGAAAGAATCTTTCCTTTTGAACTCATGACTGACTCAGCTCTGGAAAGGAACCGAACAGGGCAGAAAAAAATCCCATAAAGAAATGTCTCTGATGGAATCGAACCTAAGGTGGTCCTGACCACCAGTCTGCAACAGTTACCACTGCACCACAGCGACCGATATTACTATTACAGCAGAAGGCTTTCGGAGTTGGAAACCCCCACAGGACCTCAGTGTCCGGTATTACTATGAAGAGTGGAAGAGTCATAATCATTGCAATAACTATAACTCTATCAGCATTATAGTGATGTTGATGCCAGCGCCCTAGAGCGGCATTTTAAAACTCTCATCGTTGATATACTGTAATTATGAACATTATTACTCTGATCGTTGGTATATCATCATCATCCATTTTATGTATTGTTGTTGTTACCGTGATTATTATTGTTGTTATTATTTGTAATCATTTTCATTGATATTATCATTATTGTTATCATCATCATCTTCTCTATTATTATCACTAATGTTGTTGCAATTATTGTTATCATTATTATATGTGGTGATAATGATGACGTCAGAGACCTGGAGAAGCTGGAGCAGCTGCTGGAGCTGAACGTATCGGGCAACATGCTGACCTACCTGCCCTCCTGTCTGGGCAGGCATCCCCTGCTGCAGGTGCTCCGGGCCAACTGCAACCTGCTGCAGGAGCTGCCCTGCTTCAAGAACTCCTCCGCCCTCAAGGTCAGCCACCCACCTGACGCACCGTCATCATCATAACAAAGATAATAAACGGGAAAAAAAATCGTGGTCACTGTCCCGGGGCAAAAGGTAGTGGGGATGTCATGACGGACACGGGCAGTCTCTGTCCACAGTCACGTGCAACAATGTAGAGTGGTGTTCAAACCAGTCCCTTGCTTTACATCATCAGGTCTGCCTCTAGGATGCATGCCCACCCTCTGCTTGTACCCTGTAGAATGGTAATAGACAGGTAGTCATAGCCAGGTACATGTCCCCCCCCCACCCCCCACTGAACGCTGTAGATTGATGGTGGACATGTAGTCATGGCCAGGTACATGCCCACTTTCCTCTGTACCCTGTATAGTAATGGCGGACAGGTAGTCTTAGCCAGGTACATGTCCACCCTCCACTGAACGGTGTAGAATGATGGTGGACAGGTAGTCATCATGGCAGGTACATGTCCACCCTCCACTGAACGGGTGAAGAATGATGGTGGACAGGTAGTCATGGCCAGGTACATTTCCACATTCTTCGGTACCCTGTATAACTCTGTAGATGGCGGACAGGTAATCATAGCCAGGTACATGTCCACCCTCCACTGAACTCTGTAGAATGATGGTGGACAGGTAGTCATGGCCAGGTACATGTCCACCCTCCACTGAACGCTGTAGAATGATGGATGGACATGGACAGGTATTCATGGCCAGGTACCCTGTTCACGGACCTTAGCACTGAACTGAACCTGTAGAATGATGGTGGACAGGTAGTCATGGCCAGGTCATGTCCACCCTCCACTGAACGGTGTAGAATGATGGTGGACATGTAGTCCACATTCCACATCTGTACCCTGTATAGTAATGGCGGACAGGTAATCATAGCCAGGTACATGTCCACCCTCCACTGAACGGTGTAGAATGATGGTGGACAGGTAGTCATGGCCAGGTACATGTCCACCCTCCACTGAACCCTATATAGTTATGGCGGACAGGTAGTCATATCCAGATACATAACCACCCTCCTTTGTACCCTGTAGAAGGATGGTCATACCAAGACACATGCCCGCCCTCCACTGTACCCGTAGAATGAGGATGGACAGATCGTCACATGGTGGTGTTTTAGATCAGACACAGGCCCGTGCTGAGCACCGCCAGAGCTGACACGGAGGCAACGCAGTGTCCTCTGGACAGTGACCTCTCGGCGAACTGACTGTGAAAACGCTGGGCTGTAAAATGCGTGGTAGTACAAGCCTGAGTGTTAAAGTACATATGGCGGAGGCAGTGATCGATGTCGTATGTGCACTGTGGAGAGAGCATAAAAGATGGAGCAACCCTCAAAAGAGAACTTCTTTGATGGGAACTGGGACGTGGCTGCTCAGGGAAATGGACACTCACCTCTTTTCATGTGTATTTCGAACATCCTTGGCACATGTCATGAATGCTAATGAGGTGATGTCAGTCAGGACTGCAGATTGGTTTATCCAACGGGGAAAAAAGAGTGCATCTTGTCGTTCGGACATCATGCAGCATAAAAATGATTTCGTGACTGCAAGCCTTAATTGTGACAAACAAAAACTTTCTTCGAAGATGTACTGAAAATTTTATGTTGTATTTAAGAACAAAATTGTTGACGTTTCGGTTCGTACAGTCTTCGGGACTGATGACATCAAACGCAAGACAAATAATGACGGAGAAAAATATGTGTGTGAGTGCACAAAGAAAGGGAAAGATTGACAGAGCAGGAGTCTTATGCTCGGAAGGGGACGCCCGAGAAGAAGGGATGGGGCAGAACATCCTACGAGAACAAGCCCATATGGATTGTCACATGTGTATGTGTGTCTGTGCATGGATACGCGGATCGTGGCACTAGTGTTGAGGATGTATATGGTTTATTTCATGACGAAGAATATGGGGTATAAGGTGATAGAATGGGGAAAAGGGCGGGGGGGGTGTATGTCGATAGAGGGAGGAGGGGGGGGGGGGCGCAGCAGAGGATGTGTGGTGAGTTTTGGAAGAAAAGGAGATGAGAGACTCGGGGCTGCAACGGTTGAAACAGAAAAGTCAGTCGTTGACATTGAGACCATCGGGAATTGCGGTGCCAAAACGGGAAAAGATGGTCGACTCCCATGAACTCGCTGGAAATGGGAGCGGTTTTTACCAGGCAGCATTGACGGAGACACGGGTCTGGCTATGGCAGTCATAGAGCGTATGTACTCGGAGTGAGAAGTAGGAAATACCTTAATCGCGCTTTCGCCATGTTTTATTGTTGTTGTTGTTGTTGTCAGTACTGTCTTTTATGGTTCATGTGTTGCTGAAA
The DNA here is from genome assembly GCA_016801955.1 of Conus betulinus. Classification (NCBI taxonomy): domain Eukaryota; kingdom Metazoa; phylum Mollusca; class Gastropoda; order Neogastropoda; family Conidae; genus Conus; species Conus betulinus. The sequence continues at coordinate 251,156 of JADBJO010000801.1, read as the reverse complement.
TTGCCATGGTTATATCGCAGTCACATGTTGAAAATTTTTGTAAAGATCACGACTTTGTGTACCACTAGGATTTTTCACTAATGTAAATATGCACATATCAGATGTGGCTTTGCATGTACTAGATAAGTTGAGTGTGAAGGTTTTCCCTTTTTTTCCAAACAAGTGTCTAATATCATCTGGCGATGAAAAGACATTAAATAAAACCACTGAACTGAATTGTTGTTGTTGATACTGTCACAAATCGAACATTTTTTGACGCCTCATGTAGTCGTTAACCTTGACCTTGTTCACGGGGGTCAGGTACTGGAGGTCAGTTCCAACCACTTGCGCAACGTCAGCATGAGCAACCTGATGACGTCCCAGGTCAACCTCCTGGACATCTCGGGCAACCCTCACCTGGCTGTGTCCTCCCACGACCTGGAGAGCGTCAAGTCAGTCTGATAGGTCCTTTCACTGAATGGCTGTGTGGCTGTCTCTCTCTCTCTCTCTCTCTCTCTCTCTCTCTCTCTCTCTCTCTCTCTCTGTCTGTGGTGTAGACCTTTGTGTGAAAATGTCTGTGTGCTCATGGTTATATGCTTTAGATCTCTCTCTCCTTCCCACACTTCCTCCCTCCCTCTCTCTCTCTCTCTCTCTCTCTCTCTCTCTCTCTCTCTCGCTCGCTCTCGCTCTCTCGTTTCAATCTGTGTCCAAAAATCCTCGCCTGTGTGATCAAATGTGTGTGTGTGAATGTTCGTCAGATTTGTATTTAACGATAGGAAGTTTTGATCACTCTTTGTAAGTGTTATGCATGTTACTGTCATGGGGATGTGATATTGTATCTGTACGCGCTTATCATATGTATGTAGATGTGTGTATGCAGAGAGGGGGGTGGGTGAGGTCGAGGCGGGGGAAATGGGTCAGTCAATATTTCAGAAGACAGTCCAAATGGAAGTCCTGATTCTGGACAGCACAGGGGCACGTGCAGATAGAGGAGGGCAGAGAGGATGGGAAATGGAGGTCGGGGAAGACATATTTCTCAGTCGTCGTTCAACGTTGGTGATTGAAATTATGAAAGAACTGTAGCAGTATATTAATTGAACAAAAAAATTGAACAAAAAAGTGAAACAAATTTGTGTACTCTATATCAGTGTATATGTGTGTGTGTGTGTGTGTGTGTGTGTGTGTGTGTGTGTGTGTGTGTGTGTGTTGGTTGGTTGGTTGACATGTGTGTGTGCAGGAAATCCAAACGCCTGTGTATGGTGGACATGCGGGGCCAGAACTGGTCACTGCAGGACTTGCGCACGGTTGAGGATCCTCTGGTCACACGCCCCTGGCTCAGTGGACTGTCACAGACCTCGGGCATCAGGAACAAGTCAGGGCTTTCATCGATTTTTTTTTCATGTTAATTGTATTCCTGCTGTCAAGTCGGCTTACACTAACTGTTTTCTGGCATCAGCCCATCAGTGATGACGCGTTTGTAAATGTTGGGGAAAACGGCTTAGCTGCTGAGTGAAGAATATACGAAGGATTGTTTTTTCATAGAAATGTCTTGGCATTGTGCCTCTCTATGTATCATTGTTTCAGTGTGTTAGCACCAGCAGCAGTTCGTGGCCTCAGCCGAGTTCCAACGTCTTATTCTGTACCTTGTAACGCTCAGGACGTAGAAATGTGGTAATCGTTGGGGTGAGGTTTTCACCAGAAACCCGCAGTAAATGAAAACAAGATGCAAAGCATGCAAAGCAATAACGTACTCCCAGTTTATCTTATATACGTGTGAGATATTCCATAAAGAGGAAAAACCGTTTTGGGCCGTTATAGCCGTTAGTAACGGCTATAACGGTAAATAAAACATCGGCCATCATCTGTGACCCATAATGAATTTGCCTACAAATTTTCAGAAATATCGGCCAAGTACTTTCTGAGGTGTTCCATAAAGAAGAAAACCGTTATAGCCGTTGGTAACGGGTATAACGGTAAAATAAAACATTGGGCATCATTCGTGACCCATAATGACATACCTACAAATTTTCAGAAAGATCGGCCCAAAAGTTTTGTCTGGAGCGAGTGGAACATATTTTGACCACGGACAGATAGACACACATACAGCATTTCTTCGTTCCCATTGTAAAGTATTCCCAGTTCTTTAAGAACTTGGAGTACAACAAATCTGGTCACTTTGACCGTTACTGCAGACGTCACAGAGGTTGTTGATTAATTACCGACTGTCTGTCCGCATACAGGACGTTACCTGACGTCTTTCAATGTCCTGTCATTCGCAGTTTGCTTACACGTCTAAACTACATGGTCGAAATTCAGACAGAATACTTAAAGAAGGGAACAGGGAAGCAACTCTTTAACATTAAGACTATGTCGGTCATTTCTATAATTTGTGTTTTATTTAAGTCCTATGCTGACTGTGAGCACCTGGTGCGTACAAGATACAAGACAATCATTTTGCCCCGTGGCGAATGGCGTTTTGGGGTTTTTTGTTTGTTTGTTTATTTGGGTTTTTTTTGACGCAATGTTCGTCAAATTTTTCATCAACTTCAACAGGCAAGTAGGAATGGCCGTGAACACGTTAACTCAAAACTTATGTCAGCGTATTGACAATAGGGATGGCCAGGCTGGCCCATTTGCGCACATTCGTTTTGTTTAAAAGGTGAGGGGGCCCCATGGCGTATGCCATGTGATGAGCTATTCACTGTGTGCTCTTAGACTGTTGGGATTTACATGACTAAAGACATAAACACTTTGCAGCATACGTTGATCAGGGGTATTCCAGATGCGATTATTGACTTTTTAAGAGACATAAACGAGAAACAAACAGGGTAACTCTTGCTCCCGTGATGAAATAGATACACGCCCATGATTCCAAACGAATGCTGCTTTCAACACCCAATTACCTAGCAGAAACGACAACACAGAGATGATGATGATGATGATGACTGCCCCTTTACTGGGTGTCAATAACAGTGATGATAATGGCTGCCTTTCTTCAGGTTATCACTAGTGATCATGGCAACCCTGTTTCAGGTATATCCTTTAAGGTGATGTTGATGAGTGCCCTATTTTCAGATTTTCAGTGAGAGTAATGACGACTGTCCTGTTGCACGTTATCAATGATGTTGAATGCCCAGTTTCAGGCTATCAACGATAGACAGTGCCCAGTTTCAGACTATCAACGATAGACAGTGCCCAGTTTCAGGCTATCAACGATAGACAGTGCCCAGTTTCAGACTATCAACGATAGACAGTGCCCAGTTTCAGGCTATCAACGATAGACCGTGCCCAGTTTCAGGCTATCATCGATAGACCGTGCCCAGTTTCAGACTATCAACGATAGACAGTGCCCAGTTTCAGGCTAGAACCCAGTTTCATGTTATCAGTGACGGTCATTGCCCTTTTTTCAGGTTATCATTAATCATCAGTGCCCAGTTTCAGGTTATCAACTATAGTGCACAGTTTAATTTTATTAACGACCGTTGATGCCCTTTTTTCAGATTATCAATGATGGTCGACTCCATTTTCAGGTTATCGGTGATGGTGGTCAACAAGCCGTCCCTCAGTGAGCAAGGCGATGCGCTTTTCGCTGTGGTGGACGGCGGTCGGAACGACGAGGTGGCCAAGGCTTTGGCGGACAGTCTGGTGACCACACTGCAGGCTGAGCAGGCCCACGGCCACACCTCGTCCGACTATATGAAGTACACCATGCTTACCGCCCACAGGTTTGTTACACTGCGAGTGTGTGTGTGTGTGTGTGTGTGTGTGTGTGTGTGTGTGTGTGTGTGTGTGTGTGATTTGCCGTGCCATCTCAATGGGCGTTACCCCATGTCGCTCATTCAGACTCCCGTTTACGCAGCCACATCCAGACTTCTCTACCCCCACACACCCCCGCACCGCAGTCCCTGGGGAGAAGTCAACAAGAGATCGTCCTGAAGCAATCCCCGGAATAGAAGCTGCACTGCTGTTGTGCCGCTTTGCAGTATTTAACAGTGCCTGTTCTGATCTAACATACACACAGGATATCGCCTGCTAAACCAGCTGCTGACGACAGTCATTGCTGTCTTAGGGTTCTGCTCGTCTGTCTGTCCTCCACTTCCATGGGGTTGTTGGAATGGTCAGCATCCACAAGTGACTCAGTAGTAAGCTCTTTGGCGAGGAGAAAATGAGAAAATGTTGAATATTAGACCAAATGGTTGTACTCGCAAAGTACTCTATTTATAGATGTATATAACGTTAGTATTCTGACAGCCTGAAGAGATATCTATGGACCGAACAAAAAAAAAAAATCTTCAGAATTTCACGGGAACTGGTCATACCTACCAGAGACGCGTAGATTGTAATGATCAGTTATAAACGTTTCAGTTACAACAGTAGTGTTTTCTTCATATTTTCCTGTCAAAATTTAATGACGCTATTGTTTTTTTTTTATGTATTGCTCGCAAGTGATAGTTTATGTGTAGTTTGCTTGTTATTCTTAGAAACTTACTTCTTACTGTATGCGGTATTTTCCAGAATGGCCTGAAATATAAAGAAAGATGGTTGGAATGAAGTCTCTGATAAATAAAATATGGAGTGAAAAGCTATTCAGAAGCGAATGATGAAAACAGACGGAACGGATTTGATATTCATTGAGGGTTCCGACTGGCATGACGCTCGTTCGGACTGGTATCACGCTGGTTTGGATTTCATCACGCTGATATTGATATTGGTTTGGATTGGCTTGAGATTGGCTTAGGTTGGCATGACGCTGATATTGATATTGGTTTGGATTGGCTGAGATTGGCATGACGCTGATATTTATATTGGTTTGGATTGGCTTGAAATTGGCTTAGATTGACATGACGCTGATATTGATATTGGTTTGACATTGGCTTAGATTGGCATGACGCTGATATTTATATTGGTTTGGATTGGCTTGAAATTGGCTTAGATTGACATGACGCTGATATTGATATTGGTTTGACATTGGCTTAGATTGGCATGACGCTGATATTTATATTGGTTTTGGATTGGCTTGAAATTGGCTTAGATGGCATGACGCTGGTTCCGATTGGCCTGATAGTAATTTGGATTGACATGCCGCTGTGGATTGGCGTGGTGCCTGTTTGTGGTCTGACTGTTTTTTTCCTTTCTTTTTTTTTTTTTTTTTTTTTTTTTTTGACGCAGATTTAGAGAGGCTTAACGCGCGTTTTGGATTGGTTTGATGCTCGTTTGGATGGACATGACGCCGGTTTAAATTGGTTCTGTCCGGTTTGGGATTGGCATGACGCTAGTATGGAATGGCATGATGCTGGTATGATGACGTTAGTCCATCCAGAAACACTGTGACAAGTGTCAAATAATCTTAAACCGAAGTGTTTATAACCATCTTTTTTTCGCATGCGCTGGCAAATCCAATCATATATATATATATATATATATATATATATATATATATATATATATATATATATATACAGAACAATAAAAATGCGATAGAAAAAAAAACGGAAAGAGTCTAAAGAGAATCTGTTATTGGTTAATTTTTTTTTCTGTTTATAAACGCCCGCACTCTCCATGCCACAAAGAGTGCTGTATTTCATGGTCAGAAGTCGGAAAGAAAATGATTTTCTTGTATTGTACTGCCTTTTGATTGTGTGTGTGTGTGTGTGTGTGTGTGTGTGTGTGTGTGTGTGTGTGTGTGTGTGTGTGTGTGTGTTTTCTCGGTCCCGCCTTGGCAGAAACATTTTCTGATTGGTGGAGACTGTTGGGGGCGTTTTTGACAAACTGTTTCCATTCATCCCACAGACAGCTGAAAGCTCTGGGTCAGAAGCTTGGAGCGGCAGCTGCCATCGTTCACCTGTCCCGCACCCGCAGCCAGTCCGACCCCCAGACCTCCCGGAACAGGAGGGGGAGCAAAGGCGATTCCCTGGGGCGCGGGGAGTGGACCCTGCGGGTGGCCAACGTGGGCGACACGGAGGTGGTGCTGTGTCATCACGGCCGCGTCGTGCCCCTCACGCGCCGCTTTGACGTCACGGATGACGTGGAGGAATGTTCGCGCGTCATCAAATCTGGAGGCATCATCACTGAGGTGAGGCTGGTTGTCAGAAGGAAGCCCCCGCCCCCCCCCCCCCCCCCCCCCCCCCCCCCCCCCCCCCCCCCCGCCCCCCTTTTTTTTTTAAATTTTGAAAGTATCCCACGTTGGTGAACGAACCATAGTCCACTTCTGTTTTTGTATGTTTGTTTTTCTTTTTTTGGCTTATTTGATTTTTTTTCTCCTGTCTTCTTGAAGGCGTAAACGGGTGAGAGCAATGTCCTTATTTGGCCATCTAATTGTCGGTGCTGTGTACAGCTTGGGTGCACAGAGCAGTCACACTGTTTCGCGCTCACCACATTGCTGTCGGTTTGTGCCTGACGTCGACCGTTTGGAAGACCCACAGCGCGCTTGCTTCAAGGATGTCTGCAAACGAGGCCTTGAAGACTAGCGATATCAACTCAACAGACCGGGTTGAAGCCGTGACGGCTGCCTGCAGCAAGGGGCCACAGACCGTTAGGGATTGTACACACAGGAACGACCAGAAGAGGAACCAGCTGTGGCAGAAAGAGAGGAGAGCACAGACGCCGGTGGACTGCGTCAGCAGTGCCACACAACCAGGCGTGACCTTCGCTTGTAGCAAGGTCAGCCGCTTCAGAATGAGGTTGTCCCGCCACGGAAGGCGCTGCAGGTGACTCTCGAACCGACCACGATGCCAGTCCACCTTTTCCAGATGTTAAAGAGACGGCATCAGTGACATCGACCGCATTTTCTGATGGGTTTTCTTTTTCGTTGTTGTTCGTTCGTTTCTTTTCTTTTTTTTTTTTTTTTTTTTTTTTTTTTTTTTGCTGTCCCAACCTCTGCGCCACCTCAGAGGCAGTGCACCCACGCCTCTCATTCCGACACCCCGTCCACAGCCAAAGCCCGGTCGGCCCCGCCACAGCCCCGGCACCGGCAATCCACACAGGAGGCAGTCAATGTCAAGTCGTCAAGAGGCAACCTACCGGAGGAGACACTGCACTACTGCCGAGTCACTTCAGTGGTGGTGTTCAGTGGCGCCTGTTCTGATCTAACATACGCAGGACACCACCTACTAAGCCCCCTACTGACGACATAATTGCTTAGTCGCGGAGCCGGCGTGAGTGAGCTGTCCCTCCGGAGGGCGCCACCACGTCCGTCCACGACAGCCCCATGGACTCGCCGATACCGGTGACCCGGACGGAACCAAAACCAAGGCCACAGACGTGGAGAGGACACCGAAATTGAGGTCACCATGAGAGCAGGGCATGAAGGGCCACAGAATTTGAGACTTTTTTTATGCTGATCGATGAGAATGAGGATGATTAAGATGATGCTACGGATTTCCATTTCGGTCTGAGACTACATGACAGGGCTGTGCTCTACGCTTCCTTTCATAATAATATATCCCGGCGTCAACCAGGCCCGAGAGATACAGACACCTGCAGTGTTGGTCAGGAAATGTGAGCAACACTCTCAGAAACGCATCCATTAAGTGGATGAAACTCGACTGTGTGGTCCCAGTCTTCCCAACTGAGCCCGCAGCAAACTCAACTCTGGGTAGGAGCCGGTCGGGGCAGAAAAACCCACACACGACTTCTGATGGGATTCGAACCCACGACCTCCCAGCGGGAGTCCGCGACGCTAACCACTTCGCCACGGCGGCTGGTGTTTCTTTCTTTCTTTCTTTTTCTGTCCCAGCCTCTGCGGCCTCCCGTCTCCCCCCCCCCCCCCCCCCCCCCCATCTTGCCCCCCCCCCCCCCCATGGCACTGCTCTCACCTGCTGATGCTGACTGCCCTATACAGTACCATATTCAGGCTGTGCCGTCGCAGCCCCAAAATAGGTAGTATACGATTAGATGTCAGTTCTAGGTCGTTCTGTCGCAATCCACAAGAGAATACACTGTCGTGCACCCATGCCTAATCTCTCTCTCTCTCTCTCTCTCTCTCTCTCTCTCTCTCTCTCTCTCTCTCTCACACACACACACACACACACACACACATACATACATACACACACACACACAAAACGCTCGCGAGCACACATACACTCGCGCGCGCGCGCTTTCGTATACACGCTTAGGCAAAAATGACTAAATACGGATGAACGTAGAACCGCCCCCACTCACGCAAAACATTCTCTTACTCACACAAGCACTTGCGCCTATCAGTTCCTCAAAACACAGTTCCATGCACGGCAGTGTGCGCTTGAGTGAGTGAGTGTTTGAGACAAACAGACAGACAGTGTGTGTTGTGTATGTGTGAGTGTGTAAGTGTGTGTGCGCCCTCCCTATGTCCGTATCCCCCAGTGACCCTGTGACGTGTTTGGTGTCTAACAGGACGGGCGTGTCAACGGGGTGACCTTCAACACCCGACTGTTGGGCTGCTGCTACCTGTTCCCCCACCTCATCCCGCACCCCCACACACCACCACCCGCCCCCTGAGCCACTCGGACCGCTTCCTGATCCTGGCCAACCAGGGGCTGTGGAAGGTGGTCAGCCACGAGGAGGCCGTCAAGGAGATCCGGGACATCACCGACCCCGTCGTGGCGGCCAAGCGACTGCAGGACCTGGCTCAGGGCTACGGCTCCCGGGAGAATGTGGCCGTGGTCGTGGTCAGGCTCATGCTGTCCGAGGGGGAGAGGCTGAGGGTTCAGGAGTCCATCTCCTCCCAGCGGGAGAGCCAAAGGGAGCTCCTCCGCGTCCTCAGCCGCCGCTCCGACCTCCTGGAGCTCCGCGACGGCGTGCCGTCCACGCCAGAGCTCAGCGACGTCGTCATCGACCGCTCAGGTCGTGCCAAGAAAGTCGGCCAGCAGGACCAGCTCGGGGGAGCTCCAGCTCCCACCTGAAATCCACGTCGTCGGACTTGTCGGGAGAGGAGGCCAACTCGCAGGGCAGCCCGAAAGAAAGCAAGAACAAGAGCAGGTCCAAGGAGTCGTCCAAGCGGTACCGCAAGAAAGAGGAGGGAGTTCACACCACGCTGGAGTCGAAGCTGAGCAAACGGCTGGCGGAGGAGGTGAAGAGTCAGGAACTGAGGCACGCCTTCCTGGCCGGCGAGGAGGAGAACGAGGACGAGGAGGCGCGGAACAACGTCATTGACTTCAGCTGTGAGGTGCCCGACAACTCGCGGACGGAGAGCAAGTGGCGGACGAGAAACGGGCCGGAGAGCTGGTCGCAGGCTATGCAGGATCGGCTGGCCCAGGAGGTGAAGCAGAGGGAGATCCATAGGGAGCTGGCCGGCAAGGACGTGACATCCTCAGATCACGGTGCGGACGAGGTGGATGGTGGGAACTGGTCCACTGTGGCCAGTGGCAGAGAAACGTCCTGGAAGATCACCCCTCCACCCAAAAGACCTCCGCCACGGGCCACCCCTCCCAAAGGTGCCAGGCTTGGTGCGTTCTGATGACGTCAGTTTGGCTCAGTCCACACAGGCCCCTGTCTCTCCCCCGCCCCGCCCTTCCTCCGCCACCAAACCCAAAACGTACGTCACGCGACCTTCAAGACCTCCTCCTCCACCGCCTCCCTCCTCCCCTCCTCCTCTTTCTCCTCCACCGCCCGCTCCCGAGCCTCCTTTGTTGCGCAAACGTGCCGTTCGTGGTTCCCAGCGACTCCCTGGTGTCCCTGGACGACTTCAAGAAGGAGATCGTGCGGAGTCTGCACATAGACCGTGACGCCGCCATCCTCTTCCACCAGATGCAGATGGCGCGTGTGCAGAGCGGGAGCAACGCCAGCCTCACCTCCATCCAGTCTGACCCCCAGTACGCCTCCATGCGGGAGGTCTTCTCCCCGTACCTCCTCCCGCCTCATCCCGCAGTATCGAGGTGCTCGTGCACTCGGATCAGGACATCCCGGAGGAGGATGAGGGCCTCTCCCAGCGGGACGATATTCATCTCGACAAGCCACAACCTCAGAAGGTGTTACTTGATGAAGTCGTGGACCTGTACGACGATGACGACGACGACGAGTTTGACAGCCGTCACAGCGACAGCCCCTTGATGGAGGTGGAGGGTGGTGGACAGCATGGAGGTCACGGTCGAAGACCTCTACGATCAGCTGCGCAACGCACGACGGGAAGTGGCGGGAGACACGGACAGCCGGACCAACGCCTGGAACGGAGACACTGCCGGGGAAGAACAGGCTGTCGACTCCGATTCCGACACGTTGGTGGACGACTCTGAAGACTCTTGGCTGCTGGGTGCGGAGGACGTGTACCTCCTGCCCGAGGAGGACGCCCACAACGGCCCCAAGAAGGGCCAGCGGCAGCTTTTTCGTGGCGACCCGATCCCCCAGAAACAAGTGGAAGACGTGTACGCCACAGTGAGGAAGACCCCCAAACACAGCGACTCCAATCTTGCCAACAACCATCATCACGACCCGGACTTGCCGCTGATGTGGGATCCAGACCCTCCGGTGAACAGGACTCCCGACAGGACACTTGGGCTGGCCACATCCACCCCCACCCCGCCCGTCGTTCCCTCCACCCACATACCACCGCCCCTCCCTCCCCCACCACCTCTTCCTCAGCCACCGTCTCCATCCTCCTCTACTTTGCTGTCCAACGTGCCAGCCAGCAGGTTGTCTAATCAGAGAAGCATCATCATCACCTATCTGTAGATCAAAGGGAGGGATTTGGTGTCAGGGAGGGGTCAGGGGGTTCACTCTCACCGCTTATTGTACATAAACCGATCTGTACAGCAAGCGCGCACTCCTCAACCGCCTCTCCCTTCCTGCCACCCTGCGTGTGCCACACATGAAACAAGTATACTGTGTATACACATATCATCTGGTGCACACTGTACCTATACCCACCTACGCACATATTGTTAACCACCCACCCCACTCCGAACTTCCACCCTTGATGAGACTGTTCAAAAGTCCAGTGCACACCCAGTGAGGTGCCTGATGCAGATTGTCTTGTTTACCAACACCCGTGTGTTCAGCTGATGATGATCTGTGTACGTGTCTTCGTAGTCCCCCTGATTCTCTTGATTTCAGAGTAGAGCCATGTGTCCCAGGGTGTGAATTACATGTGGCTGTGTGCAATGGGCAACTTAGTGTCGCGTGGGGCAAGAGAGTACAGTGACTCTGACACGAGGGCGTACACAAGCAAAAGGAGAGTGAGAATTCAGACTGGTCCGTCTACTAATCAGATGTTGTTTATATTTGTTGCATGCGAACAAAATGATGCCCAATCAAAAAGGATTCAGTTTGACCCTCTCGCCCATAAAGGCAACGTGTATCTGGTTTGTGTCAAATAAGTAATTGAGAATTAACAGAAAGTGTCTGAATTATGGACAACGTTCTCTGAACACAGTGTGTGTGTGTGTGTGTGTGTGTGTGTGTGTGTGTGTGTGTGTGTGTGTGTGTGTGGGATGGATGATGGAGATACTGACTTTGTTGCGGGGGGTTGCTTTGTTCTTCGTCTGTTGTTCCAGTCCTGGCAGGGAGTGGTGATGAAAAACATACAAACAAGAAGAGTAACTCCTGCTTCGATGGCGAAACTATTTCACGCCCTTAAGTCCAAACGAATGCCTTTTACGGCACCAGCTCGACCAGCATTGATGCCGTCAGCAGCATTCGTTCGGGGTTAAGGGCAAGTAATGGCTTGGTTTTGTGAGCAAGAGTTACCCTTCTTCTTTATTTTTTTTTTTCCTTTCCAAGATTTGTGTGTGTGCATCATTTTCCAATTCACAATGACTAAGTGATTGGTGGGCATTATTCACAGCATTTTTTTTCTCCTCTGACACCTTGGGAAAAAAAATCTTCCCTTCTTGAGAGACCATTTGCCCACAGCAACGTACGTCCCTCTGTGTTCGTGTGTGTGTGTGTGTGTGTGTGCGCGCGCGCGCGCGTGTGTGTGTGTGTGTGTGTGTGTGTGTGTGTGTGTGTGTGTGTGTGTGTGTGTGTGCGTGTGTACGTGTGTGTGTGTGTTCACGCTTATGTCCCAACCCACACTGCGGCTTGTTCTTTAATTATAAACTGCACGTTTAACAGTTCATTTTTTCCCCGACACCGTTTCATTTTTTCCCCTGACACAGACGTATTGTATATGGTATTTACTTACATCAATAGACTAAGTATTTATTTTCTTACAGATTTATGTTTTGGGTTTGTTCTTTACTTTGTGTGGGGGATGGACTGTGTACCATTAATCTGCACGGTAGTGAAATGTAGTACAAGTAAATTAATGTACAGTCACATGAAGGTGTTAGACAAACTGACGACTGACACTTGTGCGAGTAAGGAGTTAGGATGGAGTGTGCTTGTGTGCACTGTGCCTGTACGCAGATGTGTTATTAAATAAAATCTAAATCCACTGGAAAAAAATGTTGTTCGTGTTAGATTTGACCTTGATTCGAGGTCATAAGGTCAAGGAGATATTAGTGTCACTGGTGCTTTTCACACACACACACGCACACGCACACACACACAAAATCTAAATGACTGTCCGGAGCAAAATGTCGTGCTGCACGTGTGTGTGTGTGTGTGTGTGCGCGCGCGTGACATCCCAGACCTGTATATCCGGTACTTTTCAACGCAGCAGCAGTTTCAATTCCGACTTTTGGGCATGTATATATGTTGATATTGTGTGCGTTTGCGCACGGGGGGGGGCAAAAAAAAAAAAGAAAAAAAAAAAAAATATGTTCTTTCTGACATTAGCCCTTAATTCTTAGACGAAAAGAAACTTAAACGTTTGAACAATTTTTCACCTCACTTTTATTCATGAATAGATCTATAACCTACATCGGGCAACATGACTTCTGGGGTTGTCTGATTGTGTGTGTGTGTGTGTGTGTGTGCGTGTGTGTGTTTTGTGTGTGTGTGTGTGTGTGTGTGTGTTAAACGGTTAGTTAGAGGAGGTGTCGGATGTTGCTTTCGAGTGAAAGCTCAGTCACTGAATTCGAGAAAGAGCTTCCAAGATCTGTAAGCTGTTGTTCCGTTCCAGGTAATCATTTTTCGTTGGGGGGAAAAATCAGTTTAACGCGATTTCAACCGTAAATCTGGTCTAGGGATACATACTGGGAGAGCCTCTTGAAATGCCGGCATGAAACCTTTCTAACCTTGTAACTTCTGTCTTTGTGGGGCTGGGCTTCTAGCGGTGTGGAGGAGCACAGTTTGGATTGGGTTCGAGGTTAATACGGTCTCGCACATGGAAAAAAAATATTTTGTGCAGGTATGCTTTGTGTGTGTGGATGAGTGTGTGCGTGCATGCGCGCGCGCGCGCGCGTGTGTGTGTGTGTGTGTGTGTGTGTGTGTGTGTGAATCTTCGACTCGGAGATGTACCGTAGACTGTTGAAATCATCTGTCGAGTGTCGTAACCTTTGAAGATAACATGAAGCTAGACTGAGTATAAATTTGCTGTATAGTTGCTGTATTATATGAAAAAAGCGAAGGAGAGAAAAACAGGGCTTGGCACTACTTTTTCCCGTCCCTCTCCCCAGTCGCTCCAGTTTTGTATGCTTGTCTCGCAATGGTGCATTACCATTGATAACAGACTGCTGCTTTTTGTGCGATGGGACCACGTTTCCGCAAATAGTCTTAGTTCTTAGTTGATGTGTGCGCAAACAGAAATGGATGTGCAGCGTTTCCTTAAACACAAACACACAGGAGGCAAGTGTCAAAGCAGCTCTGGTATGCAAATCACACACACACACACACACACACACTCAAGGTCCATGGTGGTGTGAAATGAGCTTGTTTTCTAGCACTGCAACTCGTGTTCATGCATGCCGTGGGTTGACAATCCATTGTCTTTATTTCGAACAGAAAAACGTGTACCTTTTTTCCCGAGGTTTGTACCCTCTTGCCATGGACTGGCGGTAAACGGTTCCATTTGACCACACAATCTCCCTCAAGGCTTGGATGACTCAAGCCAGTGAAGTGCTCAAATGCTTGATCAATAGGAACCTGACGATCACATTAGCGGAGACGTAGCCCAAGAAACGGCGGCAATAAGTTTACTCCTGACTTTGACGACGCGTCGATTTGCGGAAATGTCTTCCTACCGCTCATAACGTGTTGTCGTTCCCAGAATCCTACTGTGCTCATTATGCGAGGAACTTGGGATCAGCAGGTTGCCAAGTAACTGGAATTTGAAAAAATGTGTACAGGTTACTGTTGTTATTCTTTGCAATAAATTTTGTATCATAGTTTGTGTATCTGTGTATCCAAGAGAGAGAGAGAGAGAGAGAGAGAGAGAGAGAGAGTTTCCAATCGCATGAACTCACACTCTCGCCTCCCCCCCCCCCCCCCCTACACACACACACACACACACACACACACACACACACACACACCACACCTACACGTACCCACCAACACGTAACCACACACAGAGAGAAGAGAGAGAGAGAGAGAGAAAGCAGGATCCAACCAAAAATGAACGATATGACAACACACACCAGCGTCGCTCTTATACATTCATGACACTTTATTTCTCTATTAACCCGCAATCCTAACAAACATTATTCCAACCCATTACCCTCACATGAACACAATATAAAGACGTTGTTGTAAAATCTCTGTGTGTGATACAATCAGATGATCCTGGACGGATTACAAATGGCATGTGGGCCATTTCTTACACTTCTCAAATCGAAATCTAACATCAAACAGAATTCGATCATGCTGGGAAATTGGCTTGGAAAGGAATGCTTCTAGGAAGTCTGACAGGGAAGGAATGCTTCCAGCAAACTGGGAAGGGGGGAAAATGTTTTCCAGGAGACTGGATGCGGAGGGAATCGGAATACTTTTCACCCAGTAAAAGTACATATAGACAGAGTGGAGGATTTTTCCAGAAAACTAGAACGTGGAGAGAGCGAGAGAACATTTAAAAAAAAAAACAGGACGGAGCGAGCGCAGACTTGTTTATCCCTAAACTGCTATTGGTGTAATTGTAAAAAAAGGTATTTAAAGAAAGAGTGTACACAAATTTAAATTTGTGTAAGAGGGGGAGGCAGGATTGTTTCATCTTTCACATTTTTTTTTGTCACAGAGTAGAGGGTAGAACTGAGACGGTGCATAAAAACTACACTAAAATGGTTTCTTCCGACACGAACTATTTTAAAACCTGATTATCAGCATGTTTAAGCACAAATTCATGCTCTTTCGTCGGTTTTTCCGGCCAGGTCCAGTGTTACTGAAGAACCAGACACAGCCAAACACTATTTTGCACGCGAGATTTGTCGCTGTTTGTTCAAGGCACACGATGTAGTAAACCAAGACAATACCGTGGTTAAAACCGTGGGTTGCACTTACCGCTTGGGAATTTCGTCCCTCGAGCATCTGCTTGGTTTACTTCTCCCACATCCTACAAAAATCGTCAGAAAATAGAAAAAAAAAAAATCACTCATTCAACCGTAAAATAAAAACAGGATAAGCCATATGGGCTCACAGCCATTGCAGGAAAGACAACCAGTATTCAGCTTGGAAACGTGTGTGAAATGTTCACCACCTAGTCGCTAGATCTGTCCTTCAGTGTGTGGCGCGCGCCCCTGTGACCCCATGTGGAGAAGAAAAAGAAGAAGAAAACTGCCAGACAATAATAAAAATACAACATGCTAAAAGTTGTTTCCAGAAAAAAAATGTTAGAAGAGGCAGAAAAACAGTGTGACGGACCGTATCGCGTCCGGTCCCAAATTTTGGGGACACGTTGACCGCAACAGGGAAACCTGTAAAACCGGTTGGCCTGTTTACCTGACAGCTACTCACCTGCGTTTTGTGTAAGTCAGGTGAGCGATGATTTCCCTTCAGTCTCCGCAGAGCTACTGGCCGAGCAACACTTCCAGAGAGCCGAAGGGAGACTGCAGGAGGGGTGTTGCTGGCAGTCAGGTATGTGTTTGATAATTGAATTGAAGTTGGGGTTTGAATTAATGAAGTTGTTTTTTTCCTACAGGTGGTTAGGAACTTTCCAGCTCTTGATAAAGGCCTAAAAATATTTAATTGTTCCTTTGATATATCTTATGATTTGACGAGACATAGGGTGACAGTAGGAAGCTGTAGTTCGTGAATGTGAGTCGTGAGGAGAATGTAGTGAGTAGAAAGAAAAAAGAATAGATGTACTGATATGTAATCGGGGAAGAAAGTAATCTAGTTAAATCACTGTATTATTAAAAAAAAAAGTGTTGGTTATCTTTTTCCCTTGAGTATCATGATGATGTGCGTGTTGGTGAGCTCTGGAAGTAAGCAATGGAAATTACTGTGCATAAATCATCGGAAAATATGTACTGATTCTTATTGTGGAAAGATGAAAAAGGGACGTACGGAAATCGTTCCTTGTTATGTATGTTGACACGTCTAGTGATGATGATGAACATTCTTTTGGTGATAGAAATGGGACGAACGGAAATCGTTCCTTGAAATATAACTGGACACGTCTGGTGATGACATGATATGATAAAAACATTCTTTTCTTGATAAAATGGGACAACGGAATTCGTTCCTTTATATGTAATAATTGTATTCTTGGTACTTTGAAGAAGGGTTCTCTGTGGACTTCCTTTCTCTCAATGTAAACAATCATGGTGTTAATCAAAGGAAATGTTCTGTTGTAATGCACCCACTGTATTGAAACTTTGTAGATTCTGTTATGGGTATTATTCCCCCACTTCCAAATGTATTACGTGAAGAGTGACTGTTAGTTGCAAACAAGAACGATAAATGTGTTGGAAGTAGGCTACATAATCAAGGTAGCTTCAGTTCTCCCCAGGTGTCGATGAAGCCCTGTGTCCGACCTTGAACTGGCTGCCATCTGGGTGTGGGGGTGCAGCCTGTGCCCAGCCCCTGTCTCTACCCTGTCAGGGTATTTGAGCGGCTGACCGAGGGTCAGTAGACGTCGTGTGTGCACCGCCAACCCGTGTGGGGTGCAGCACGAGCCCAGCTGCTGTCTCTGCCCCATGGGAGGTGTTGAGAGGCTGTCCGCGTGGTCAGCAACGAGCTGGAGTGTGAAAGGGCTTCAGAGTTCGTCGGGACGACGACTTGTGTTTTTTTCTGCTGCTGTGTGGGAGTCCCTGGAAGGACTCTATGAATCTACCTCCGTGAGCGGTTTTCGTTTCCGTCGCGTCGACGTGTGTTCTGTTGTGTGGGAGTCCCTGGAAGGACACCACGAACTGCTTTAGTGGGTGACTCCTGTTCTGTGTGAGGACTGTATGACTCGGGCCGGACACGGCCAAGTGCATAGACTGTCCGTCATGAGCTGCTGTGGTTGCCAGCCTAGCCTGCTGTGTGAAAGAACTATGTCGTGACTGTGAAGTACCTAGTTTTGTTGTGTGCGCCCTTTAGTCGTGGCGTAAACTGGTTATTATACCTGATTTTCATTATTATGTATTATGCACTTGTTGTTTTGATTTGATCGTACAGGCAGCAAAAGGAAAAAAATAGAAACTTAACTTGTTGCCTGGCTATTCGTGTGGTGTGGTGTGGGTGTGTGTAGATAAAGTCGTACACGCATCCAAACTTCTTCAGGTGAGAGTCAGACAGTAAAACACGCACCGCACACCATCCGTAACAAATAGTAAATGACAACAACAAACAAAAAAGAAATTGTGAAAGAAGAGAAAAGAGGAAGTTACATCACACGAACTTCCATAAAGTGGGTGGGCATTTTATACTGAAAGATCCTGACGAGGACGCAGTACTGAAACACAGCCCTTCGCACGAGTAGTCAGCTGCTGGAACGGAGCTTCAACGGGGCATTCACAGGCCACTGGACAAGACTCACTAAAATCCGTTCTGAACCAAGGCTCTGTCCAACCTGACCGTTTGAGGACGTGGCCAAAGTTGACAGCCTGAGCAGTCAGTATTGGAAGGAGGCTCTGATGCAGCGTCCGTTGAGGGCTTGTGGGGGCCGGAAGTTGTCGGCCATGGTGCCGTCGTCACCGGGTCTGGGCTGATCTCCCTGTTGTTGTAGTCTTCAGTCGTCGGAAATCTTCCATCTGCGCACGCATCAACGGTTATCAGCACGTGAACAATACGTCTGTGTGACTATAATCTCTGACCACATTATCGTGTACATCTGTCTGTCTTGAGTCAAAACTTAAGTGTTCAAAGGCGACACATCAAAACTGACGATCCCGTGCACATGCGCGCGCGCTTGTTTAAGTGCGTGCCTGCGTGCGTGTGTTTGTGTGATAGTACTAGTGTGTGTGAAATCCGAAAGTCAGATATTTTGTACCACATAATACACCGTTTCTCTCTCTCTCTCTCTCTCTCTCTCTCTCTCTCTCTCTCTCTCACACACACACACACACACACACACACACATATATATATATATATATATATATATATATATATATATATATATATATATATATATATATATATCATTCGTTCCAATCGGAGACAGAATATGCAGGAAGCAGATTGGCAAGACCGTTGTCTTAATTACTATTGTAGGGGAGACGAGAGCAGGGCCGGAAACGGAGAGACAGATCCAGACGGCTGCCAAGTCCTGGAGGCTGGGTGGATGTGAAATTCGTGTCCACAAATCTGCTGTTGTGTAGGTATGTCAGGGAAAACGTTCAAAGGATGTGTAAATGCAATTTACACTATTAAAAAAAAAAAACAAAAGAGCTCTTTCCAGTGATTAAAAAAATGGTTTGATAAAACTAACAGTTTTTTTTTTTTTTTCATTAGAAATTCACAAATGAAAGAGAACGGGGGGGGGGGGGGGGGGGGGGGGGGGGGGGAAAAGTGTGACCAGCAGCTAATCAATAATGTTGCTTCCCCTTACACACTATTCATCTTAAGGTGCGGCTCAGCGATCCCATGGATGAATTGTAGAGTGTCGACAACGTCATGAAAATACCCAGTTATCTTTCTGCCTGTTGCGCGGAGCGACTCCGACGGTGTAGTCTTCGGTGGTATAATTGTAGTGGCCACACAAAAATCACGATTCCGATGCCGCAAAGCAAAGGCAGCGCCGCCGCTTTATGACATAGGCCTACCTGATTTGTAACTCCGACATCGTGATCACTTCTCGAGGCATGCGTTGTTTGTTCTTCTGTGTGTCGCTACAGCGATGGTTATGTATGCGGGGCAGGGGCAGGGGGAAGGAAAAGGGGGTGATGACATCGTTGGTAGGCTACCAACAGTATTAGGTCTCAGTACCTAACTGCAAGCTGGGGACGACCACACGTAGAACACGCCACTAGCCCCTTTGGTACTGAGCCCTAAGAGGGCGACTTCTGCTTTCATCTTTCCTTAAGATAAATGAGTTTGATAGCAGGCTAGATGCAGACGTTTTAATGCAGTACATATTCACTCTTTCTGACATTACATCCTCCAAGCAGCAGAATAACATGATCATCACCGCCATCATGGGTTATTTTTAGGAGACTGAAGGATAAAACGATCACCAGACGTAAACTTGTGTATGACGTCAATTCAAACATGATGTCATTACCTGTGAGTGGGATACCATCAGCGGATAACGCAGGAGAATCCAAGTCACGTTCTCTGAGCATGGAGGAGTAGTGAGCGAACCTTCATAGGTCCAGAAGTCTCGTAACTGCGGATCTAAAAGAAAGTTTCAGAGAAAAAAAAAAGGAACAGCAAATGAAAGAGTTTATTTATAACTAAAATGTCTATAATAAACCAACAATTGAATTATTCTTTCGAACCTTTTCATAACCAAATATGTTTATAACAAACTAATGAATATTATGCTAAACTTGCTTGAAAAAATGAAAGGTAAGGGCTGCTTCTATTATCCATTCTGAATATTCACGCACGCGTGCAGACACGTGTGTGTAAACTACAAACACATGTATGACAAGAAGCAGAAAGAGACGGGGAGAGACAGAAAACCGTGGACAACCTGGCATGAAACTGCCCGGATTAAAAGGCGCTGTTAACGTCTTTTGCCTTCCCCCTGGGGAAAAAAAAAACAAAGCATGTATGTATCTTGCATCGTGAAATAAACACAGACATTAATAAAAGATACAGACCAACAGATTGGAATTTGGCACAATAAATCAGTTTACGTAACGGGATTTTGTCTCGTGACAGTTTGACAGGACTGTCATCACGTGGGTTGCTGTCTTAGCGATAAATGTCAAAGCTCTCTCTCTCTCTCTCTCTCTCTCTCTCTCTCTCTCTCTCTCTCACTCACACACACACACACACACACACACACACACACACACACACCACCCCCACCACCACCGCCACCACCACCATCCCCTTTGATCCCCTTCTCCTTTCTCCCTCACAGGAAGACAGACAGGGGGTGTGACAGCTGGGAGGAGGACGTAATGAGAAGGGAAAGAGAGAGAGAAAGACAAGAAGGAAAAAGACATATGCTCAGAAAAGAAAGAGACCGAAAGATAGAGGCGCAAAGAGAGCGCGGCTAGAGGGGGAGCGTGATAATGAGAAGGGAAAGCTAGAGAGAGACACACACACACACACACACACACACACACACACACACGCACACACACACACAAACAAAAAAGAGACACATATGCTCAGAAAAGAATTTACTTGACCGAAACGTGACAGAGGCGCAAAGAGAAGTCTACACACACCATTGTACTGAACATCTTCGAGAGCATCCGTGATAAGCCGTAGCCCATGATGTCGTCCCTGCCAGCTATGCGTCGTGCGCGCGCATGCATGCAGTCGTCACACACACACACACACACACACACACACACACACACACACACATTTTGAAGTCACACACACACACACACACACAAGTCAGCAGGTAAAATAATACACGTTGAAGTCGTCAGGTGAAAGACAGCATAATTAAGTACTCAGTGCTGCTGACTTGCGTGTGCATTTTGAAGTCGTCAGGTAAAGTGGCTGCATTTTGAAGTCGTCAAGTGAAGTGACTGCATTTTGAAGTCGTCAGGTGAAGGGACTGCATTTTGATTTCAGTGTAGTCGTCAGGTGAAGTGAAGTGACTGCATTTTGTGTAGTCGTCAGGTGAAGGGACTGCATTTTGTAGTCGTCAGGTGAAGTGATTGCATTTTGTAGTTGTCAGTTGAAGTGATTGCATTTTGTAGTTGTCAGGTGAAGTGATTGCATTTTGTAGTCGTCAGGTGAAGTGATTGCATTTTGTTGTCAGGTGAAGTCGTCAGGTGAAGTGACTGCATTTTGTAGTTGTCAGGTGAAGTGATTGCATTTTGTAGTCGTCAGGTGAAGTGACTGCATTTTGAAGTCGTCAGGTGAAGTGACTGCATTTTGAAGTCAGGTGAAGTGATTGCATTTTGAAGTCGTCAGGTGAAGTGATTGCATTTTGAAATCGTCAGGTGACGTGACTGCATTTTGAAGTCGTCGTGAGGTAAAGTGATTGCATTTTGAAGTCGTCAGGTGAAGGACTGCATTTTGAAGTCGTCAGGTAAAGGGACTGCATTTTGAAGTCGTCAGGTGAAGTGACTGTATTTTGAAGTCGTCAGGTAAAGTGACTGCATTTTTGAAGTCGTCAGGTAAAGTGATTGCATTTTGAAGTCGTCAGGTAAAGTGATTGCATTTTGAAGTCGTCAGGTGAGGTGAAAGGAACTGCGTTTTGAAGTCGTCAGGTGAAGGAACTGCGTTTTGAAGTCGTCAGGTGAAGGGAACTGTATTTTTGTAGTCGTCAGGTAAAGTGACTGTATTTTGAAGTCGTCAGGTAAAGTGACTGCATTTTGAAGTCGTCAGGTAAAGTGACTGCATTTTGAAGTCGTCAGGTAAAGTGACTGCATTTTGAAGTCGTCAGGTAAAGTGACTGTATTTTGAAGTCGTCAGGTAAAGTGACTGCATTTTGAAGTCGTCAGGTAAAGTGACTGACTATTTTTGAAGTCGTCAGGTAAAGTGACGGCATTTTGTAGTCGTCAAGCAAAGTGACTGCATTTTGAAGTCGTCAGGTAAAGTGACTGCATTTTGAAGTCGTCAGGTGATGTGACTGCATTTTGAAGTCGTCAGGTGAAGGAACTGCATTTTGAAGTCGTCCGGTGAAGTGATTGGATTTTGTAGTCTTCAGGTAAAGTGACTGCATTTTGAAGTCGTCAGGTGAAGTGACTGCATTTTGTAGTCGTCAGATAAAGTGACTGCATTTTGTAGTCGTCAGGTAAAGGGACTGCATTTTGTAGTCGTCAGGTAAAGTGACTGCATTTTGTAGTCGTCAGATAAAGTGACTGCATTTTGTAGTCGTCAGGTAAAGTGACTGCATTTTGTAGTCGTCAGGTAAAAGTGACTGCATTTTTTGTAGTCGTCAGGTAAAGGGACTGCATTTTGTAGTCGTCAGGTAAAGAGACTGCATTTTCAAATCGTCAGGTGAAGTGATTGCATGTTGAAGTCAGGTGAAGTGATTGCATTTTGAAGTCGTCAGGTAAAGTGACTGTATTCTGAAGTCGTCAGGTGACGTGACTGCATTTTGAAGTCTTTAGGAGAAGTGGCTGCATTCTAAAGTCGTAAGATGAAGTGATCATTCTGAGATCTGTATGTGGAATGACTATTCTGAAGTCGTTAGATGAAATGATTGCATTCTGAACTCGACAGGTGAAGTGACTGCATTCTGCAGTCGTCATGTAAAGTGACTACCTTCTGGAGTTGTAAGTTGAAATCACTGCATTCTTAAGTCTGTAGGTGAAGTG
The DNA here is from genome assembly GCA_016801955.1 of Conus betulinus. NCBI lineage: Eukaryota > Metazoa > Mollusca > Gastropoda > Neogastropoda > Conidae > Conus > Conus betulinus. Next base: position 228,561 of record JADBJO010000801.1, on the reverse strand, counting down.
ACTGCATTCTGAACTCTGTAGGTGAAATGACTGCATTCTGAACTCGCTAGGTGAAGCGACTGCATTCTTAAGTCTGTAGGTGAAGTGACTGCATTCTTAAGTTTGTAGGTGTGAAGCGACTGCATTCTGAACTTGTAAGTGAAGCAACTGCATTCTGAACTCTGTAGGGTGAAGTGACTGCATTCTGAACTCTGTAGGTGAAGTGAATGCATTCTGAACTCTGTAGGTAGGTGAAGTGACTGCATTCTGAAATCTGTAGGTGAAGTGACTGCATTCTGAACTCTGTAGGTGAAGTGAATGCATTTCTGAACTCTGTAGGTGAAGTAGTGACTGACTGCATTCTGAAATCTGTAGGTGAAGTGACTGCATTCTGAAACTCTGTAGGTGAAGTGACTGCATTCTGAACTCTGTAGGTGAAGTGACTGCATTCTTAAGTCTGTAGGTGAAGTGACTGCATTCTTAAGTCTGTAGGTGAAGTGACTGCATTCTGAACTCTGTAGGTGAAGTGACTGCATTCTGAACTCTGTAGGTGAAGTGACTGCAGTGAAGTATGAAAAGCGACTGCAGTGAAGTATTGAAATATTGAAATCAACACTGGCTCGTTGGGCTGCTGTTGTTGTTTTAAAAGAAAGCCTTGCCAACTGAGAGTATCTATCTATATTTTCTCCCGTATGAGAACATAATCTTTAGACGAGAATTCCGTTATTCGTTAGCTTCTTTTCGTAAGATGACAATCTTCGCTTATTAGGAAAAACGTGTAGTCATTACCGGCAAACTCTCTCAGTCAGAATGGTGATCATCACAGGATGGATGTGGCTGCGCATAGGAAGAAAAATGTAGACAGACAGACAGACGGAGAAGAAAAAGACGTGTCATCACCTGGGTGAAGAGGGTGACGATGACGATGCCGTTAGGTCGGGCCCACCGCCTCTTCGATGCTTTCGTAAAGCCGCGTGTTCCAGTGGACCAGCTGAACCTGTCAGTATGGTACATGTTTAGCATCGAAAGGCGAAGGCGTGCTATGGGATTTCGTGCATGAAAAAGATACCTATAAACCATCAACAGAATTCTATATCGCAGTCTGGGTAGCAAGTAATGAAAATTACTGAAACAGACGAGAACTGTTCACGCTAAAGTGGTATTTGCCTTTTTTTTGGAGAAAAAAAAAATGTTTACACTGATTTTTTTCAACTGATCTACAAAAACTAAGCTGTATGGCTGGTAGATTTGGCACAACATAATTATCCGCCTTTGATATCAATGTTTAAGTCTATGTTATAGATTGCTGTGTATACGCTCTTGTGTATGCCAGGAGAGAGCCTGATTTGTGTGTTGACAGCCCAGAAAGGGCACTGTGTGACCTCCGTGGCTATAGTAAAAATGAACCAGTAGTAATGGGTTGGCCTGCTGCATTTATATTCAAAACTTTCCACCAAATGTCTCGTAGACACATCACGGTGTTCCATTATCTTACTGGATTAAACAAAGTTTTAAAATCAGTGAAGTTTGATTACAGTTACACATGACAACCATGGAGAGAATCCTCAAGGATAGACAGACAGATAGATTGATGAATAGATAGATAGACAGACAGATATACACACTACAAACACAAACACATGCACACTACACATGCGCATGCGCACGCACGCACGCACGCAGGCAGACACACTCACACAGACGCACGCACGCGAGCACACACACACGCACGCGCGCACATACACACAGCACGCGCGCGCGCGCGCGCGCACAGAAGGCCAGACCTCCATGGGGAAAGCCTTGCCGTTCACTGTGTGTTCGGAGCCGCGGGAGTTCTCCCTGCCCCAGTGGAAGCGGATCTCTGCAAGCTCGTACTCCATGTCCTGGGGCAGCGGACCCCCCGACACCGCTGTCGCAAAATTTCATCTTTATTGTCATCATCGTTCATCTTCTAAATGATCGTCGTCTTCGTCGTCATCGTCTTATTTCGTCATTCGCCTCGTCATTTCCCCTTCCCTGACACAACTGAGGACCCGTCATCATCGTCATCTTTTCATTGTTGTAGTAGCATTAATACCATGAGGCAAGAGGTTTGCCAGTACGTATTATAATGTCATCACACCGTTGTCGTCATTATCATCACTATCATCATCACATGATTTCATAGTCCAAGCCCTGTAGGCAAAAGGATTCTCTGAGGACGCGGTAGAATTATCATCATTTTAAACAGGAGACTCCTCGCCCGTCTACCCACGTACCCACCTATCCCACCCCCCGTCCCACCTCCCTTCCCCTGCTATGGCTGGCTATAGAATGAGCGTGAGGATGATGATCCTCAACATGTGATGAACCCACCGCTGTATCGAAGAGTCTCTCTCGTCGTTGTATAAGACGAGATGACGACGACAACGGTCAACTGTCGGTGATGGATTGAAAACGATGGGTGATCTTGTTGCCTCATCACTGTCTTCTTTGTTACCATCATCTATGATCATCTGTCCCTTCCAACCCTTCCCCCAGCCCCTCCCACCACCCATCCACCACCCACATCGCTCTGTCTCTGTCTGTCTGTCTGTTGTCTGTCTGTGTGACTGTGGGGGAGGGGGAGAGAGAGAGAGAGAGAGAGAGAGAGAGAGAGAGAGAGAGAGAGAGAGAGACAACACAACGAAGAGAATCATCACTTTTTTTTACATAAAGGGGAAAGACATCGGTCACAATGAAGGAATATTTAAAAGATGGAAGGAATAAATCCATGAAGAAACAGGGGAATTAGAAAGGAACAAAGGGAATAACAAATAAAGAATACAAAAGATGAAACCGATTTACGCAAGTCCAACGGAGAACTGCTGCCTGTGCCCATGATTATCAACAGTGACACTCACAACACACTCATACAATGATGATAATGGCACAGCCAATGTTCAGATCTGACCAGCGCGTTGAGCTAATGCATAGGTCAGGCATCTGCTGAGTCGTTACCACAAGACCCTCTTCTCAAATTCTCTCATCTTAGTCATTACTTCATTTATCTTTTAGCTTTAAATCATGCACAGTGTGCTCTCGAAACTTAGCGGATGTGATGTAGCGTGTATGGATCAGTCCGTACGCAGTGACATGTCCTTGATGAAACTTCAAATCGAAAGGGTACGTTTCCGTTTTCCTCGACAGCAGCTCAAATTCTTGTAACAAACTGCAGGATGTTTTTGAGAACTTTTAAGCATTCTAGGTCTGGCATTCATCCAGCGCTTAAGATAAAGAAAATACAGATAATAAACACTGGAACCACGGCATTTGGACTCTTGCGCACGCCCACAAGACACGAAAAAATGGTGTATGTGTGCGCGTGCACGTGAGTGTGTGTGTGTGTGTGTGTGTGTGTGTGTGTGTGTGTGTGTGTGTGTGTGTGTGTGTCTGTGTGTGTGTGTGTTTCAAATACTGTGAAATACTGTGAATGAATATATATATGACCGGTATTCAGTGCAGACGGCCTTCGATTGAGACTCTACAAAGATCTTGTTCAGGAATGTTCCACATTCAAGGCAATGGATGATTTTTGTTTGATCGGGTCGTAATATAAACTTTACTGTTTCAAAAACTTTACTGTTTCAAACCAATGAAAAGCTCCCTGTTTCTCCGGGAAAAATAACCTTTTCCAACGTGAAACATTTTTCTGGGTCGGGGAGTTCATAAACAAGTTCAATGACATAATTGTCAGCAACAACAGCACAAATATGCGTCACTAAATATATTCCATGCATTCCCATGTTACTGGGTTGGGGACGCAAGAATTTGGGATTCAACAGATGACAGAAAAATATGCGTTGGAGCCGTAAAGGAAATAGGGGGAAGGGAGGTGGAGGAAGAGGTGAAGTACAGACCGTGATTGGGAGGGGTAGAATGAGGAGGAGTGACGAGACGGGTCAGTATGAAAACTCTAGGTGTCTAGTTCATCAAATGTTGGAAAATTTCAAGATATTTTTCGGCAGGGACGAGAGCATGGCGGGATGGGGAAGGGGGATAAGAGTAAGGGGGCGAGGGATTATCCTCTGTCAATGTTGCATTCTGCTTCGGATACGGTAGGTAACACACACTGTTTGGGGCTTCAGTTGAATCCATGGACTGGACTCGAACCACACAGTTTAACGGCGTTTTTCCAGCGTTACGGATGGTGTGCTACGCCCCCTTATTCTCACCCCCTTTTCCCACACCACCATGCTCTCGCCCCTGCCGAAAAAAAAAAGTCTTGACATTATCCAACATTTGATGATGATGTTGTGTTGACGTCACATCCAGCCAGTGAAAACCTCTGCCAGTTTGTGGTATTCAAACTGAAAACAGTGATCTACATCTTGCCCATCAGAAGCGGCGAAAGTAACGTGCCAAAACGTGAGCATAACATCTAACGACAGCTTCCAGGACTACCACGGCTTGTAGAATGAAGAAATCCGTTTGACCACTCTGATGGCACGTCTGTCAACTTCAGCTCTTACAGTTCAAAAGAAAAACTATGTCAGCTATATTCATTTCAGCTCAGAAGGCCCACTGTCAGCTTCAGCTATTGCAGTCCAGAAAGGCACTTGGTCAGCTTCAGCTATTACAGTCCAGAAAGGCACTGGAAGGGCAGTCTGTCAGCTTCAGCTATTGCAGTCCAGAAGGGCAGTCTGTCAGCTTCAGCTATTGCGGTCCAAAAGGGCACTTGGCAAGCTTTAGCTATTGCAGTCCAAAAGGGCACTTGGTCAGCTTCAGATATTGCAGTCCAGAAAGGCACTCTGTCAGCTTCAGATATTGCAGTCCGAAAGGGCACTTGGTCAGCTTCAGATATTGCAGTCCAGAAAGGCACTCTGTCAGCTTCAGATATTGCAGTCCGAAAGGGCACTTGGTCAGCTTCAGATATTGCAGTCCAGAAAGGCACTCTGTCAGCTTCAGGTATTGCTGTCCAGAAGGGCACTTTGTCAGCTTCTGATACTGAAGTCAAAAAGGGCACTTGGTCAGTTCAGTTATTGCAGTCCAGAAAGGGCACTTGGTCAGCTTCAGATACTGCAGTCAAAAAAGGGCACTTGGTCAGCTTCAGCTATTGCGGTCCAAAAGGGCACTTGGCAAGCTTTAGCTATTGCAGTCCAAAAGGGCACTTGGTCAGCTTCAGATATTGTAGTCCAGAAAGGCACTCTGTCAGCTTCAGATATTGCAGTCCAAAAGGGCATTTGGTCAGCTTCAGCTATTGCAGTCCAAAAGGGCACTTGGTCAGCTTCAGCTATTGCAGTCCAAAAGGGCACTTGATCAGCTTCAGCTATTGCAGTCCTAAAGGGCATTTGGTCAGCTTTAGCTATTGCAGTTCAAAAGGCACCCTGTAGCTGCTGTCAGCTCATTGCTGCCATTTGCATCATGTGACAGGCACTACATTTCACACGAACATATCTGACTGCATGAAGTTCGTACGTTTCTCATCAACATTATAACTGAAATGGGCTGTGTAGCAGGGCCTTAACCAAAACACGGCGTGCTGGTCCTCCCCAACTATAGTGTTGGAACGTGTTTTGTAGCACAGCCTTGAACCAGCAGACAACATCAACCCTCTGTATTGTAAAGCAGTGCCTTAATTCTCCACGGAGTTGTAATCTTCCCTAACCATAGTACTAAAACATATATGTGTAACAGCACCTTAATCCGGCATACGGTACCTGGCCCGCTCAACGGGTGTCAAAAAATATAAATCTAGCGGTGCCCTGACCAAGCACAGTGTACAGCTCTCCCAAACCATTGTTATGAATTGTATTGTATGGCTGAGCCTTTATCGAGCATAGAGTACCAGTCCTCCATGGCTATTGTGTTGAAATAGGATCATCTAGCAGTGCCGTTGCCTAGGATATGCAGCAATCTTCCCCAACAATAGTATTGAAATGTCATGTAGCAGGGCTTTAACCTAAACTAAGTATTGGACCGGGATTCATACTAAGCCCCGAGTGTATCTAATGAACTGATAGTTAATGTGGCTATAGTCTCTCTCTCTCTCTCTCTCTCTCTCTCTCTCTCTCTCTCTCTCTCTCTCTCTCTCTCTCTCTCTCTCTCTCTCTCTCTCTCTCTCTCCTCTGCCATGCCAAATTGTCTGAAACTAAGTGCGTGCCTCATCGGCTCACATAATCCCGAGCCACAGTATTGAAATGTATTGTGTAGCACACACTTTAAACAAGCTCGGCTCAAAATAAATCCCCCATCAAGCATAGTGTTTGAAATGTATAGCAGGATCTTAAACCGGTGCAGGTCTTCCTCGGTCTTGGAGATGAAACCTTTCAACCAGGACCTTAACTCAGTACTGTCTTTTATTAAAAAGCCGGTATTGAAACGTGTTGTGCTGCAGCGTAGGATGGAAGACAGAAAAGAACTAATAAACAACGGAAAGAAACGGGGAAAAAAACCAAGAAAACAACGAACAAACAACCTAATATAGGTCTTTCCCAAAAATTGTGTTCAAATGTGTCGTGTAGTAGGACCTTAAACCAGAAGAGTACTTACAAGACTGACGAGAGTTGTGCTCAGTACGATGGGCAGCCTGAGAGTCCGCTGCAAAGCAAAGAGACACACACACACTAAGACACAGGCAAAGCATGCACAGGTCACCACCACCACAGAGGTTCCAGAAATTCGCACATGAGAAGAACAATACTGGGAAACGGTCACACCTCGAGTCTTTCGGAAGCATCTAAAGCTGGTTTGAATACCACCTGCAAACGACTTTAAAGGAAAACATTTTTAAAAAACTGAAAGAGAAAAAGAGGGGGGGGGGGGGGAGAGAAAAGAGGGGAGGGGGGGAGAGAGAGACAGAGGGAGAGAGAGGGGCGGACAGAGAGAGGGATGGAAAGACAGAGGGAGAGGGGGAAGTACAGAGGGAGAGGAAGAGAGAGACAGAATACACAAAAGGAAGAAAGAATGAAATTAATAGGTAAGTAAATTACGATGAATCATTTCAGTGAGCTCTACTCCTACATAAGACAGGATGGAAGACAGAAAAAGAACTAATAAAACAACGGAAAGAAACGGGGCGAAAAAAACAAGGAAACAACGAACAAACAAGCAAAGAAAAAAGTATGCATGCAAGATGCTGAACTGAAAGGACGAAAGAACAAAAGCAAAACAAAGTAATAAAAAACAGGGAAATAATCACTTGAGAAAGCACACAAAAAGTAAAACTGATAATACATGCATTTATTTAATTTAAAAAAAATCTGTATGAGCTACGCAACTCAAAACGGAAAAAAGAAAATTGAGACAAAGGAGGAAAGAAAGAAACGAACAAAGAATTAATAGCCAAAAGAAAAAAAGAAAAAAGAAGAAAGAAATGCACAAAAGAACAACAGATCAAAGAGACTTGAGGGGGGGGGGAAGCATTTTTTTTTAAATACACGAAAAACGTGGACAGAAAGAATGGCAAAACAAAAATAAACAAAGGAAAAGAAAAAGAACAAAACATACAGTAGAAAAGAAGCTGTTTACTCTTTCAAAACATACTGTCAGACCGAAGCATACATTTATCTTAATTGTCCTGAATGTAAATACTAGTAATAGCAGCAGAGCAGCAGCAGCAGCAACGGTGGTAGTAGTAGTAGTAGTAGTAGTAGTAGTAGTAGTAGTAGTAGTAGTGGTGGTGTAGTAGTAATAGTATTGTTGTTGTTGTTACTATCACTATTTGTGCTGTTATTATCAGTAGTGCTAAAAATAGTAGCATCCCTGTTATCATTATCAACATCATTGTAAATCGTTGTCATCATCCTGTCAACCTGCCCTCCCGAGTTCACCTTGTTTAGCCCTGGGAACACCACCAGAGTGTAGCCATTGTTGAGAATGTCGGTCTCCCGAGATGTGGCGTAGCTGAACTGCAGGGGTGTGTTGGCCAGTATTTCCTCGTAGCGGGCGTCACATGACACCAAGTCCACAGGCGATTGGCGAGAACCCGTGGCTTCCGGAAAGTACAGACCCCAATCGGCGTGCTCTGTAACATCAACGAGTGGTAGTAAGTACATCCATTATTACTGCATCATCATCATCATCATCATCATCATCATCACATTACCATCACCATCATCATCATCATCATCACCATCATAGAACACAGCAGAGGTTCAGCAATATACGTGAGAGAGAGAGAGAGAGAGAGAGAGAGAGAGAGAGAGAGAGAGAGAGAGAGAGAGAGACAGACAGACAGACAGACAGACAGACAGACAGAGTGAGAGAGGGTGGGGGTGGGAGTTAAGAATCAGCTGAAACTGACCTTCAGACTGTTGGCACATTTTCACCTTTCTAACATCCTTTTCAGACCCTCAAGCACTGACTAAAAGACTATCTTCATGCCGATTATCCTTTACTGATTTTCATATTTCCTTGTTCATGTCAACTTGTCCCCTATTTCCTAGCTTGCCTTTTGCCGGCTACCTTGGGAGGCTATTGAGCTGTTGCTTTGTTTTCGAAGTGGGGAGAATATCGGACAAGTGTAGGTGGTCTGTTTCGGTCAGATTCCATGGACAGATTATTACAACCAGGCCAGGTACTGCTGAGGAGTGCACCCAAGGGACGAAACTCGATCTTGAAAT
>JADBJO010000801.1:192500-195000 GCA_016801955.1 Conus betulinus | reverse complement strand
CACAGCCATTCTTCTCACTGGGCGATCTTGTTCGGTCACACATCATATTTACAACGCATTCGTTACGTAATTGGCAGTAACATACCAGACGCATGTCATTATTTACATCGCGCCCACAATTCAGTCCATCACAACAAATAGTATCAGTCACAAACTTTCGGCGCCGTTATTAACTCTAGAGCACTGGGATCTCTAGACCAAACTAACCACCCTATCGCAACAACATGTCATTCTCCGCAACAAGGACGTCATTCACACCGACACGACAAGATGTCGTCAATCTCCACCGCATTAACCTCAGCAGTGCAAGATGACGTCATCATCACACACACATACACACACGCGCGCGCGCCCTTCATGATATCACTAACCGATGACGTCAGTATCCACCCACATCGTTCATCTTATCACTACAAAATATCGTTAGCCTTGCTGCAGACTTTTCATTCATCCGATCACTCACTATCAGATAACGTCAATCTTCACAGAAGATACGTCATTTTATCTCGTCACTGAAGCATGGCATCACTCTCTGCAGCAGACAAGTCTTTTCAACTTCTTGTAACTAGTTCACATCAGTCTCAGCGTGAATCACGTTCTATCATCCAGCCACTGTAAGATGACGTATTCCTTGGCAGCAAACACGTTTTTCACCCCATCTTTCACCAGGGTGACAGTCCGCACGGCATACAGTCATTCGCCGTATTACTACAATATGACGTCAGTCTTGCTGCGTACACGTCACTCACACCGTCGTCTCGCAAAACCACGTCTATTTTTCGCAGCATTTACGCCATTCATCCTTTCACCACATAATGACTCTGTCTTTGCTGCACGTGATTCACCCCGTCACGACCCGATGACCCCGTCAGTCCCAGCAGACAGTCCGTCCTTCTTTACAAGACAAACGACAGCAGGGTCAAAGCGGTCAAGGCCACCGCTGTGCATGACGTCAACAGCACCAGGGTTCGTTTGGACATCAACGGTTTCCAGTGACGTACACATATAACAGGTGATCCGAATCCACCTGAAAGAGAGAAAAATCCGCAAGTTGTTATTTGAAAGTAAGTTTAAAAAAAAAAAAAAAAAAGTACAAATAGCTTTGAGTAAGTATGTGAGTAAGTTAAAAAAAAAAAAAAAAAAAAAAAAAAGAAAAGAAAGAAAGGTCAGAAATTGAGTAAAGAAGGAAGAGTGAGGATGCGACAAAAGGCGACAATGGAAGACGGGGGAGCAAGGTTGAAGGGGTGAGTGGAAGAGGATGGGAGAGGAAGAACAGGTGGAAGACAGACAGAAAGGCCGGGGACACTAAGGTCAGGGACATAACAACGTCTTCCATATGATTTGATGATAACCTACAGTTACCCCTCCCGCAGACAAATGCAAAGCGCGCGCTCGCGCGCGTGTGTATGTGTGTGTTCCTACGTGCGTGCGTGTGTGTGTGTGTATGTGTTTGTATGTGTGTGCAACAGAGAGGAAAGATGGTTGAAGAGTAATACCACAGAAATGGCTAAAGCACTCTTTTTCACCCCATCCCCCATCTCCTTCGCTTTCATCAAGTTCTATGTTTATTCCACTTTCTGGAAACTGACGACACATTAGCGCCGACATCTGTTACGATTTATGTCATCTATCTACACAGTCTGTTTCACACACACACACACACACACACACACACTCACTCTCACTCTCTCACTCTTGCGCGCGCGCGCACGCACGCACACACACACACACACACACACACACACACACACACACACACACACACACACACACACACGTGTGTGTTGAATTACACGCACGTATGCGTGCACGCACACCCATACACAGACAGACATTCATACAAGCAACTGCATGCGCACGCACGCACACACACACACACGCGCGCACAGTTTCACACACGCATTCATTCACGCTCACTCACACATTCACACACAGTCACACACACACACACACACACACACGTACACACACACACACACACACACACACACACACACACGTGTGTGCGTACACACACACACACACACACACACACACACACACACACACACACACACACACACACAAACACTTCACATCAGTGCCCATGACTACATGAACGGGGGCAGATCTACACGGACACTCCCACGAAAAGGCCCTAAAAAGAATAGCATGTGTGCGGTCAAGGATGAAATTCATTCTCTGGGTGGGTTGCTCCGGATGCAAGCTGATCTCCAGACTACCAGATTCCATTAACATTGCCCTGCGAAGTGAAGTCTTCTGTAACAATGATCTTGAAATCCCGGCATTATGGCAAAAGAAGTAAGTTCATAATTTCAACACTCTGGAAAACTGTGTACCGCTTCGTTTACCTCAACATTGATCATGGTTGAAGTATGATCCATGATCTGTTCGGCAATTACAAAGTTGTGTCATCGACCCTTGAGCGGACTGAAGTGCGAGTCTGAGTCACACACACACACACACACACACACACACACACACACACACACACACACAC
>JADBJO010000801.1:182500-185000 GCA_016801955.1 Conus betulinus | reverse complement strand
CTCTGCGTGTGTGTGTGTGTGTGTGTGCGTGCGTGCGTGTGTGTGTGTGTGTGTGTGTGTGTGTGTGTGTGTGTGCATGTGTGTGTGTGTGTGTGTGTGTGTGTGTGTGTGTGTGTGTGTGTGTGTGTGTGTGTGTGTGTGTGTGTGCGTGTGTGTGTGTGTGAATGTGTGTGTGTGTGGGGGGGGGGGGGGGGGGGGGGGGGGCGTGTACACGCGCGCATGCGCGCGCTGTAGATGTTTATGCATAAAATAATCATGAAATGCTACTCATTCTTACCAACGTCAATATAATTAAGGTATGAAACAATGCATACTGTTCCCAATGTCCATACCGAGTCGGTAAACGTAACTGCTTGTTGTTATTGTCAATATCCAAGCTTTGTAATTATACTAAATGTTCTCAGTCTCAATTTATTAGAATCGTGATAAACATGCTAGACAGCGTTGTCAATATCAGTGTTGCAGAATGTAATGTTCATTGTTGTCATGAAGAGATGTGTAACGGGAGCCTGCGTGTGATTCCCATAAGACCACAGCATTGTTGCTGTCAATGCCAGGCATTCAGAGACTGGGAATGGGAATCGTTGGAATCACAGGAATCACATGTATTGGGTATAATCGAGGTAGGGAATTCCCCTTATAAACAATGACTTCAATGCTAGACATAAAGAGATGGGAGATGGGAGACACCAGGATAGGGAATCCCCCCTCAGCCCACATCATGATCAATGCCAGCAAGCATTATGTGACGGATAACGGAAGTCATAGGGAAACGGAATTAAGTGAACATTATTGTCAACGCCAGACATAAGGAGATGGGGAATAGGAATCACCTGGGCTCGGGAACTCCCCTCCGCCCACAACACTGTTTCCGATGCCAGATGGATAATTATAGGAATCATCAGGGTAGGGATTTCCCCTTAGACTACGTCATTGTTATTGCCAGACATTACGAGATGGGTTATGGGAGTTATCAGCATGAGTAATTCTCCTTGACAAACATTGTTGTCAGAGCCAGACTCAAAGAGATGGGTAATGGAAATCACCGGGGTAAGGAATTCACCTTAGTAAACAATGTTGTCAGTACCAGACTTATATAGATGGGTGTTGGGAAGCATCGGGGTCGGGATTCCCTTTAGCCTACAACATTGTTTACGATACCAGACAGAAAGAGATGGGCAATGGGCGTGTCAGGGCAGGGAATTCTCTTTGCTCTTCATCATCGTCAATGCCAGACGTGAAGCTTTACTTATATACTAAAAAGCAAGGCATACTTGTGAGCAATGCATTTCTGGATTAATTCATGCATTTCTGGATTAATCTTAACGATAACTGCATAAACCCATATGGGACACCGGGGGATTTTACAGTATAAATTGCGGAAAAAATCTGTGCCAGAAATTTCTTCCGAGTTTTCTATCACTTTTTGACACTGCTTTTTCTCTGAGTGTGTTGTTTTCCTTTCGTTCCGTCTACTTTTTTTTTTTTTTTTTTGTTGTTGTTGTTTGTTGTTGTTGTCCGTTCATCGGTCTGTGTTCTGGGGAGGCTTTCACAAACTTTTTTCCTACTAAATAATGAACCAGGACGTTTTTCTTTCTATTTTGATGATCTGGCGACTAATCGCTGATAGCGTAAAACCAATTATCGGAGAATGTTTGAGAATGTTTCAGTTTGTAGTAGGTACGGGTGGGGGGTGTGGATAATGGTGGTTCGTAACTGGAAAATAGTGCTGACCTCTGGCCCTTAAACACGGCATTTATCCTGTTTGCACTGCAGATAAAACAGATTTGAAACAGTAAAACGCATCTGAATCGAAAGATATGTTCTTTAAACATCGTCTTGGCTTTTAATCCGTCTGTTTTATTCAGTACGTTAACATGTGTCTGGCTGCGTGTTTAGCCGAATACTGTTAACTTGTTTGCCATTGGTACCTGATAAAAGCGACGTTCAGCTGTCGGTTGTGGGCCTCGTGCTCTACAGGTGAATACAACAATCTCTTCCAATCACAAAGAAGTTGACAGAATCTGACAAATCACTGAGCCCCGACAAATATCATAGTCTTTTATGTCTTTTTAATAGTTTCCCAGTTCCCTGCGAGCTGGCATAGCAGTGAACACCAAGGGAGAGGTAGCAAATTCCCCTTGAGGAGCACTGATGTGAGAGGTCAGTGTCAGGCGGCGCAGTCAACCTTCTAGCCTTCCAGGCGGGTCTAGCCCATGTCGGCGGGGGACGGCTTCTGGAGATGTGGGGCGGTCGGTGATAGAGCACTGCCTGACTATGATTACTGTGGCCTGGGAAACCATGCTTTTGGGGCTGGGTGTGGCTGGTACCCCTCTCTCGGAGTTGGGCTGAAGAATTGCCCTCTAGGACGTAACAGCGTGGACCAAAGCCGGGACTTGTGCAGTGCTCCAGCGACTTTCGTCCTGCTCAGTCTTTGAGGTGGCCTCACATCTCACAGGACCATCGCCACCTGAGCCTAAGAAGGCCGCCTGGTGGCACT
>JADBJO010000801.1:127500-177500 GCA_016801955.1 Conus betulinus | reverse complement strand
CTGTTCCCAAAAAACGCAACCCAAGCTGTTTAAATGATTACCGACCAGTTGCCCTCACATCTGTTGCAATGAAATGTCTTGAAGGAATTGTCCTCTGCTCTGTTTTAAAAGATACTACACAGTACCAAGACCCGTTTCAGTTCGCATACAACAGAACAGATCAACAGATGATGCCACACTCACACTTCTCCATCATGCGTTTTCACACCTCGAAAAACCTGCCTCCTTGTGTACGCATTCTCTTTATTGATTTCTCATCAGCATTCAACACCATACAACCACATCTGATGGCAAAGAAACTCATTAACATAAATGTGTGTAACAAGCTCATTCTTTGGATAATTGATTTTCTAAACACAGAGGACACAGTCTGTTCGATATCAAAGTGTTGTTTCGTCTTCCCAGAGTCATTTCAACTGGCGCGCCCCAGGGTACTGTTTTATCACCAGTGCTTTTTACTCTGTACACAAATGATTGTTCAGGAAGTGATTCAACTTTGTACATTAAATATTCAGATGACTCAGCGCTTGTGGATCTTTCCAACTCTGATTCTGTTTACTTCAAGGAGGTTAAAAGATTTGTTGACTGGTGCGATCATAACTATCTTGATCTGAATGTAACAAAAACGAAAGAAATGTTGATTGATTTTAGAAAGAATCCAAAAGCTGTACCACCGCTTTTTATCAAAGGTGCTGAAGTAGAACGTGTTGAATCATACAAATATTTAGGAACTTTTATTGATAATAAGCTGAATTTTAAATCCCATGTTGAGTATGTCCACAAAAAATGTCAAACCAGATTATATTGTCCTCGCGCAAGCTGCGATCATTTCATGTGAATACTGATATTCTTCGGACATTTTATTCATGCTTCTTGGAATCTGTTTTAACTTTCTCATTTAATGTGTTGGTATGGTGGGTTGACTGTGAAGAGTAGAAATGTGCTTGAGAAAGTGGTGAATGTGGGCGGAAAAATCGTTGGTGAGAGACAAAAAAGTCTGAGTGAGCTGTACAGTGCCGTGTTGTTTGTAAAGCAAAGAAGATTGCGTGTGACCAGACCCACGTTCTTGCAAATCAGTATGACCTTCTTCAGTCAGGACGAAGATATCGATCGGTTAAATGCAGAAGTGTCAGATTTAAACAAAGTTTTATTTCCCTTGTCCATTGATTTTATGAACCGAGGAGATGTTTAACTGAAATTCAAATTCCTTATATGAATGTATGTCATATGTGAGAAAATGGGTAATGTGACAAAATTATTGTTTATTTGCTGAGAATGTGTGCGACCACAAATTAATTTCTCAAATTGAGATAATAAAGTTTACTTGACTTGACTTGACTTGACTTGAAAGGGGAGGGAAACAACTCAAATTGAAGGTAGTAATTAAGCATAAAATGTAATTATTTGAAATGGAAACGTACTAAAACTTTCAACAATTAGTATGTATAAAAACAGACAGTAAAATGAATGTGACAAGTTTGTACAGAATTCGGAACACACACACACACGTACGCACGAGCAGAGAGAGAGAGAGAGAGAGAGAGAGAGAGAGATGGACAAAGACGAAGCCACAGTCTTCTTTCCAGCTTCCTTCCTTCTAATATCTACTTCATGTTCAATGTAAAGAAGATAATCTGAAAAGACTGAAGTCAAAGTGAAAGTCTGTTCAAATTTCAGTCAGCCGAAAATCCACGAACGCTAAAAATAGTAACATTTTCGGATTGGTAGGAAGTACCATCGGCTTTCACTGAACCATGAGATAAGGGAGCTAACTGTCGTCGACAATTTAGAAAGATGGCGATGGAGGATCGGCAACCACTATTGCGAACAGATGAAGATGATGACAATTCGTCTGCACGAAGACGTGGGTATCAAACTAACAGTACGGGGCTGTTCCCGGATACTGGCCAGGGGGATTCCCGGCGTATTACTGTCAGTGCCAGCCCAAGCTTCATAACTCTAGCGGAGAGCGATTTCATTGCTGCCATCTTCGTCGTTGCTTTCGACACCCGTTCAGGTTGTCAACATATTTTTGTTGGTTTATCATATTGTGATTCATTAGGAGAGAGAGAAACCACATGCATAGCTTTAGCTGTCACCGAGTCGAGACAAGTTTACCGGCACCATTGATTCGTTATGAACCGTTACTGTGTTACTGTTAGTGTTACAGTGTGACGCTGAGTGATAGTGTCACAGTGACTGTCACTGTGTCAGTCACTGGATCACCAGTGTGCCTAGTTTTGTTTTTCAGTTATTTCATGTTGTTGTTTTTGATTTTGTAGGAAAAGGGGGGTCAGGGAGCAAGACCAGTCTCACTTAACCCTCTTTTCTCCCCCTCCCCCCACCCCCTTGTGCTAGTGAGCTTATTACCATGAAAACAACCCCTGAATCATCCAGATTTGTTAAAAGTGATTAAAAGTGAGAGAGAGAGAGAGAGAGAGAGAGAGAGAGAGAGAGAGGATTTTTTCTGGACAATTTACAAGCTGGAGCAACAAGATTGACAGCAGAAGTATAGAGATTTAGGAGAGAAGTCAAGAGACCACAGCACAGAGCATACTGTGAATGTTTCAATGAAATTTCCATAATGTCTGCCCTCAACTCAGAACCATATGATGAACAAATGCTCCTGTCTGACATCAGAAGCTTTACCACAGGCTGCAATTCCAAACATGTGCAAGTTTCTGGTCAGTCTTTAGCAAAGAAGAAGATTATTCTATCAGGAAATTTGCCAAGAAGTGCAAAATAAAGCCAGCAGTCTTTCTTGTACTATAGAATAAAATCTCTAGCCAGTGACAAATTTTGCTAACAGAACTTAGCCACTAAAGCCAGGCATCAGTCATTGCATACTGAGGAGTTGGCATCAGAAACAGCACAGTTTTAGCAGTTGTCCTAGAGTCGCTTATAACAATTACAAAGACACCATCTGACAGGAAGGATGCCAGCATTAATGTGATCTTCAAGAAAGTAGAGTAGATTGACTTGATCAACTGCCATGATAGAGTGTCCCTTACCAGCGTAACATGCAAAATCATAAGCACACATAATGACTAGAATTATCAAGCATCACACCTGGATACTTTGTGAGCAATCACATGGTTTTAAAAGAAGGAAATGCAAATTATGAGATTGGTTGACAAATTGCATGAATGCACACTGTATGGGAGCAATGGACAGATGTTCTCATTTCTCATCATAACATCGCTGATGCTTTCAGCAAGGTGAACCTGATCCTGTTAGTATTAGTCTATTACTGTCTCATTACAGCTCAACCAACAGATGGATGGCACATTTTCTCAAGAAGTGAAGACAGGCAGTATTACTATTAGCGAACAGGGTCGACTCCAGCTTCACTGAGTCCATTCAGAAGTACTGTGAGCCTCGAATTTGGAGACCATGCTGCTTTCTGGTTTGAAAATAATCTGCCTGAAAACCTGACATTAACTGCATGACAGTTTGCAGAAGACACTGCGGTGTACAAAGTTGAAGCAGTGCTCCCCAACCATGTTCAGCTAAAAAAACAAGACCTCAGCTGACTCATTGATTAGCATTCTGCTGGGGCATGGTGTTCTGTCTTCTAAAATTGCAAAACCTTGTCTGTGTCAAGAATAAAAAAAACATGAGGGCATGCTTACAAACTTCATGGGCATATAATTGTGGAATTTGTGAATTACTCAGGAGTATCAATCGGCAAAGACCTCATCTTGAAAAGATATAGACAACATCTGGTACACTGAGATCATCTGCTCCCAAGCAAACAAAATCCTGGACTTCTGTAGGAGAAACTTGACAATCAGTTCAAAGACCATCAGGGAATTGGTGTATAAGCCATTTGTCTGTCCTGTCTTAGAATATTCATCATCAGTCCAGACCCAGATCAGCAACAGAACATCGATAGACTGGAAGTGGTCCAGCAACATGCAGCAAGGCTTGTACTCAGGCAATTTTGCAATACGTTTAGAGGGTATCTGCAATGAGCCAGCAACTGGGACGGCCGGGATGGGCTAGCATTGTGGGTTGTAAGTTCAAATTCCATGAAAACGATTTATGTTTTGTTTTATTTTTCTGCCCCAAACGACTCCTGACTAGAGTTGATTGTGCTGCAGGCTCAGTTTGGAAGATTGGAAACACACAGTCAGAGAATTATCCACTGAATGGATACATCTCTGAGAGTGTTGCTCAAATGTCCTAACTTACACTGCAGGTGTCTGTACCTCATTTTCCTAACTGATGTGGGGATCTATCTATCTGCCATGCTGTCATGATGACCTCACTGGCAACCCTTCATGCCCTGCTGTCATGGTGACCTCACTGGCAACCCTTCATGCCCTGCTCTCATGGTGACCTCACTGGCAACCCTTCATGACATACTCTCATGGTGACCTCACTGGCAACCCTTCATGCCCTGCTCACATGGTGACCTCACTGGCAACCCTTCATGGCCTGCTCTCATGGGTGACCTCACTGGCAACCCTTCATGGCCTGCTCTCATTGTGACCTCACTGGCAACCCTTCATGCCCTGCTCTCATGGTGACCTCACTGGCAACCCTTCATGGCCTGCTCTCATGGTGACCTCACTGGCAACCCTTCATGGCCTGCTCTCATGGTGACCTCACTGGCAACCCTTCATGGCCTGCTCTCATTGTGACCTCAATGGCAACCCTTCATGGCCTGCTTTCATGGTGACCTCACTGGCAACCCTTCATGGCCTGCTCTCATGGTGACCTCACTGGCAACCCTTCATCAAGTTCATGGCCTGCTCTCATGGTGACCTCACTGGCAACCCTTCATGGCATATTCTCATGATGACCTCACTGGCAACCCTTCACGCCCTGCTCTCATGGTGACCTCACTGGCAACCCTTCATGGCCTGCTCTCATTGTGACCTCACTGGCAACCCTTCACGCCCTGCTCTCATGATGACCTCACTGGCAACCCTTCACGCTTTGCTCTCATGATGACCTCACTGGCAACCCTTCATGGCCTGCTTTCATGGTGACCTCACTGGCAACCCTTCATGGCCTGCTCTCATGGTGACCTCACTGGCAACCCTTCATGGCCTGTTCTTATTGTGACCTCACTGGCAACCCTTCATGGCATATTCTCATGGTGACCTCACTGGCAACCCTTCATGGCCTGCTCTCATGGTGACCTCACTGGCAACCCTTCATGGCATATTCTCATGGTGACCTCACTGGCAACCCTTCATGCCCTGCTTACATGATGACCTCACTGGCAACCCTTCATGCCCTGCTCTCATGATGACCTCACTGGCAACCCTTCATGCCCTGCTTTCATGATAACCTCACTGGCAACCCTTCATGGCATACTCTCATGGTGATCTCACTGGCAACCCTTCATGCCCTGCTTACATGATGACCTCACTGGCAACCCTTCATGCCTGTTCTCATGATGACCTCACTGGCAACCCTTCATGCCTGTTCTCATGGTGACCTCACTGGCAACTTCACACGCCCTGCTCTCATGATGACCTCACTGGCAACCCTTCATGGCATATTCTCATGGTGACCTCACTGGCAACCCTTCATGGCATATATTCTGATGACCTCACTGGCAACCCTTCATGCCCTGCTCTCATGATGACCTCACTGGCAACCCTTCATGTTCCCTCTCATGATGACCTCACTGGCAACCCTTCATGTTCCCTCTCATTATGACCTCACTGGCAACCCTTCATGCCCTCTCTCATGATGACCTCACTGGCAACCCTTCATGCCCTGCTCTCATGGTGACCTCACTGGCAACCCTTTATGCCCTTCTTTCACGATGACCTCACGGGCAACCCTTCATGCCCTGTTCTCATGATGACCTCGCTGGCAACCCTTCATGGCATACTCTCATGGTGACCTCACTGGCAACCCTTCATGCCCTGCTTACATGATGACCTCACTGGCAACCCTTCATGCCTGTTCTCATGATGACCTCACTGGCAACCCTTCATGCTCTGTTCTCATGGTGACCTCACTGGCAACCCTTCATGCCCTGCTCTCATGATGACCTCACTGGCAACCCTTCATTCCCCTCTCATGATGACCTCACTGGCAACCCTTATGCCCTTCTGTCATGATGACCTCACTGGCAACCCTTCATGCCCTGCTCTCATGGTGACCTCACTGGCAACCCTTCATGCTCTGTTCTCATGATGACCTCACTGGCAACCCTTCATGCCCTGCTCTCATGATGACCTCACTGGCAACCCTTCATGGCATACTTTCATGATGACCTCACAGGTAACCCTTCATGCCCTGCTCTCATGATGTCCTCAGTGGCAACCCTTCATGCCCTGCTCACATGATGACCTCACTGGCAACCCTTCATGCCCTGCTCTCATGATGACCTTGCTGGCATCTGCAAGATCATGGGGATTGTCATGGATGTGGTGGTGCTCTCTGGGGGGAGAACACTTGCTCAAACTGGCTCTGGGACAAAGCAGTTATTGTTGTCAGTTGGGGGCATAGAATACAATGTCCTGCATATGTTGTATCAGAACTGGCAACACAGAATGACACTAAAGTGACATTGAAAGCAGTGTGGTGTCATTTCTGGTGGATTGCCTCGTGCCAACTCGATGGTTACTGCTCCCTCTGGATTGACAGTGAATGGGCAGCCGGGAGACAAGCCAGGGTGTGGGATGCTGACAGGGAGCCTTGAACATTGAGCAGTGTGGTGGCAATGCCACCAAAGAAACATGGGAAGGAAACAAAGAAGAAAAACAAGTTGTGGTTTACAAGTTAGCACAGCATATTGTAACGTGCTGTAACAGATTCAGTGTGTGGGGGCAGTACAATTAAAAGATGTTCATTTGGTAGTTTATGAGCTAGCAGAGGTGCCGGCTGTTAGGACTGCAAAGCCACTGCAGGTTGTGTGATTGAAGGATGTTTACCAAGAGGTTTACAAGTCAGCACACTGTGATGCATCATGCTGTGGCAGATCCATTCAGTGTGCAGGACTAACATGATCAGCTAATGTTTGTCTTGTAGTTTACAGGTTAACACTGAGTGGGGTAAAGTGCTATGAGATTCAGTATGCAGGCAGTATGATAATAGACATTATACTCAGTAGTTTACAAGTTAGTACGGCATGGGGTAGGGTTCTGTGACAAATCCAGTGTGCAGAAAATATGATTAGATACTATAGTACATAACATTTACCTCGACATGTACAAAGTAGCATGTGTATGTGCTATGGGAGTCCGTATGTGGACAGCATGATTGTAGGTGTGTACTAAGCTGTTTACAACTTAGTTCAGTGTGGTTTAGAATGCTGTGACAGATACAGTGTGCAGGCACTGTGATTGAATGGTGTTTACCAAAACAGCACAGAGTGGGGATAATGGGCTGTGATACTCAGTGTACAAGTAACATGATCCAGTGATGTTTGCCTGGCAGTTTACAAGTTAGGCACACTGTAGTGTAAAGTGCAGTCAGGTTCAAAGTGCAGGCAGCTTAATCAAAATAATGGTCATTACCAATTAGTTTACAAGTTAGCAGCGTTGGGTATAATGGTCTGTTATACTGTGTGCAGGCTATATGATTGAATAGTGTTTACCAACTAGTTTACAAGTTAACAGAGTGTGCTATGATCTTAGACACTGTTTGCAGAAGGTATGATCAAACGGTATTTACCAAAGTTTACAAGTGAGTGGAGCATATTGCAATGTGCTGTTACCCTGTTTGTAGGCTGTATGATTGAATGGTGTTTACAGGGGCTGGAATAGCTCAGTTGGTAGAGCGCTGGACTCATGATCCTGGGGTTGCGGGTTCGAATTTCGGTACAGGGGGATTTTTCCCTCGGAGTTAACATTGGTTCTGACTCAATTCCCTGTACAGTCCTTCAAATGAGACTGTAAACTGAGGTTCTGTGTGTGAACGCACGCACACATCTTGCACACACATAAAAATCCCATCATCACCAACTTTCGGAAGAGAAGGCCAGTTTGGCTGTTGGTATGGATGACACGCTACACATAGCATGCACCTTCCCCGAAGATGGAGTATGGCTGCCTTAATGGCGTGATAAAAAATGGTCATACACACAAAACTCCACTGCCTGTCTATGCAGGCAATGTCTAAAGGAGTATCAGCCTGCATACGCAGAAAGAAAGAAAGAAAAAAAAAATGGTGTTTATAGTTTACAAGTTAGTAGGGTATGGTGTAACATGCTGTCACACTGTGTGCAGGCAATGTGATTGAAGGGTGTTCATCATGTTGTGAACAAGTGAATGGAGTGTGGTATAATGAGGTGTTCACCATGTAGTGAACAAGTGAATGGAGTGTGGTGTAATGAGGTGTTCACCATGTAGTGAACAAGTTGATGGAATGTGTGATGTAATGAGGTGTTCACCATGTAGTGAACAAGTGAATGGAGTGTGGTGTAATGAGGTGTTCACCATGTAGTGAACAAGTTGATGGAATGTGATGTAATGAGGTGTTCACCATGTTGTGAACAAGTGAATGGAGTGTGGTGTAATGAGGTGTTCACCATGTAGTGAACAAGTTGATGGAATGTGGTGTAATGAGGTGTTCACCATGTTGTGAACAAGTGAATGGAGTGTGGTGTAATGAGGTGTTCACCATGTTGTGAACAAGTAAATGGAGTGTGGTGTAACGAGGTGTTCACCATGTAGTGAACAAGTTGATGGAATGTGGTGTAATGAGGTGTTCACCATGTAGTGAACAAGTTGATGGAGTGTGGTGTAACATGCTGTCGCACTGTGTGCAGGCAATATGATCGAATGGTGTTTACCAGAGGACACTGACCTTGATGGAGTGGAGTTCAAAGCCATGCCTAGTGGGTCACATACTTTAGACAGAGACTTTGTGTGAGTTCCTTTATGATTTGTGTTCACTAATAATGTAAATGATGTGAACTTCTGACAAATTTCTCCTTTTCTATATAAAAAATCTGCAATGAAGTCTTAAGAGTAGAGAGATTAACTTTGATCACTTACACAGTCACATTCTCACACACACACTCTCTCTCACACACACATGCATGCACTCACGTATGCACACATGTACAACACATGCTGCTGTCATAGACACACTGGTGCATCTGTGTCGTCTGTATACTGGAATGCCATTTGTTTTCAATAAAGGCTGCCTCTGGCACTGCCGATTTTTTTATTATTTGGGAAACAAAGAGTTTTCAATTAAAGATTTTAATTGGATGGTTGTTTGGGGTTATTTTTCACGGATGCCACAATCTATTTTCCCTGATGTCAACAAATTACAGTCTTCACATCTGTGAAGACGCACTATTCACCCAGTTTTGCTTGTTGGCAGCTGACACACACAAAGAGCATGACTTATAGACTGTGTATGATAAACAGGCCAAAGTCAGAGTTATCTAATCAGCATAGTGCACAGCTTGTGCTTACACTGTTACAGTGCCTCTGGCATTATGTTTTGTGGACAGGGGAGGAGGGTAGTGATTGAGTAATGGTGATTGCCAGGTAAAAGATTATCAAGTTTCCATGGAAACTCTTTGAGGACACATGAAAAGTTGACTCGCAGTTTATATCAAAGTAGTTTGAGAGAGGAATGTATTTCATCTAACAGATGTTACCCAGGCAGTATAGTGTGTTCATAGTTTATTGGGATACTATGTTCATCAGCAATCTGTTACCCACGCTCTGTTTGCCTGGTATGAAAATGTTTTTAGGGAGAGTTTACATGTTCTTCAGCATACTGTTTCTCTAGCACCATTCATCAGGTAAAAAGTTTGCAGTTCTGAAAGGAGGATTGACTATGATTTAAGAAGTAAAAATAAGAAATTTGTGACCTCATAATGTTATTTGTGAACACGTCATGCTGATTCCGTAGTCTGTAGAAGTGTGTGCTGGCTAGTCTGCATTGCTGCATGCCCTGACACTGTAATCAAACTTGAAAACTGCTGTGCTATGTTGCAGTTATTTCCGCAAGGACAACTGTATGGGCTGTCATGTTTTGAGAACATGCCAGTGGAGAGCGAAATAGAGCGCGGGGCACGCATGAAGTCTGTGGGCATTCTCTCCTATTCCTACACCAACCTGTACCGACACATGCAGTTCCTGGAAACCCAAGTCAGGTGAGCTTTGCTGGCTGGAGACATGGAGGGTCGTCTGGTTTTTTTTTGGTGGTTTTGTGTTTAGTTGTTTTGCTTTACTTCTATTGTCATCTTACTGGCTTTTACAAGGGGTTTTGTATGGTTTGTAGTGTGTGTGTGTGTGTGTATATGTGTGTGTGCATGCGTGCGTGCGTGCGTGTGTGTGTGTGTGTGAGTGTTTGTGTGCCTGTGTGTGTGTGTGCTGTGTGTGTGTGTGTGTGCATGCATGTGTGTGTGTGTGTGCGCACGCGTTTATTTAGTTTTTGGCCCATGTGTAAACATACCAAGAGTAAGCAATCAGCCCATACATGTATGTTTATTTGTGCATGCATCGGTAAAGATGCCAGGGACCGGTTCAATGGTACATGCATGCATTCTGGAAATTCGCTGGACTCCACACAGACTTGGCCACACACTTGGTCACACGTGCTCTATTTCAGTGGTAGTCATCCCAGAGAGCTCAAAAAGAGCAGCAGGAGACAGGGCTAGGTGGCAGTCCCTCACAACAGGGCTAGGTGGCAGTCCCTCACAACAAGGCTAGGTGGCAGTCCCTCACAACAAGGCTAGGTGGCAGTCCCTCACAACAGGCTAGGTGGCAGTCCCTCACAACAGGGCTAGGCGGCAGTCCCTCACAACAAGGCTAGGTGGCAGTCCCTCACAACAAGGCTAGGTGGCAGTCCCTCACAACAGGGCTAGGTGGCAGTCCCTCACAACAGGGCTAGGCGGCAGTCCCTCACAACAGGGCTAGGCGGCAGTCCCTCACAACAGGGCTAGGCGGCAGTCCCTCAAAACAGGGCTAGGCGGCAGTCCCTCACAACAGGGCTAGGCGGCAGTCCCTCACAACAGGGCTAGGCTAGTCCCTCACAACAGGGCTAGGCAGTCCCTCACAACAGGGCTAGGCGGCAGTCCCTCACAACAGGGCTAGGCGGCAGTCCCTCACAACAGGGCTAGGCGGCAGTCCCTCACAACAGGGCTAGGCGGCAGTCCCTCACAACAGGGCTAGGCGGCAGTCCCTCACAACAGGGCTAGGCGGCAGTCCCTCACAACAGGGCTAGGTGGCAGTCCCTCACAACAGGGCTAGGTGGCAGTCCCTCACAACAGGGCTAGGTGGCAGTCCCTCACAACAAGGCTAGGTGGCAGTCCCTCACAACAGGTGCTTGCCAGACCTTCAAGAAGAGTTGCTGCCAGTGCAGGAGGCCAGGGAGTGACTCAGAGGATGTCACCATCCGTGGTGGACTTCTTGTGCCCTGCCTTTGGGACTTTGAGTCTTTGGTTTGCCAGAGTAATTGTCTGGGAGTTCTTACATGATGGAAAAACCAGCATTGTCACCTTTGAATCTGAGACGTCGTAGAATGGAAGTCATTCAGCCAGTTTCCTTGCTGCTTTATGTGTGACATGTGTCTCATACCATGTCATCAGCCATGTTGGTGTGTGTGAGACAATGTGTCACATCATATCATCAGCCATGTTGGTGTGTGTGTGTGACAATGTCACATCATGTCATCAGTCATGTTGGTGTGTGTGTGTGACAATGTGTCACATCATGTCATCAGTCATGTTGGTGTGTGTGTGACAATGTGTCACATCATGTCATCAGCCATGTTGGTGTGTGTGTGACAATGTGTCTCATACCATGTCATCAGCCATGTTGGTGAGTGTGTGACAATGTGTCACATCATGTCATCAGCCATGTTGGTGTGTGTGTGTGAGACAGTATGTCACATCACGTCATCAGCCATAATTTTATGTGTATGTGCGGCAGGCACCAGCTGGAGACACCTGGCATGTACTACCAGCTGACGGCGCTGTACAACGACAGGAAGGCTGACCTCCAGGACCTGTCCCCTGTCCTGGCCAACCGCCCCTCCCCCATGTCCACCCCCTCCACACCGAGTCGTGAGCTGCTGCCAGAAATGAAGGTCAGTGCTGGATCTCTCTGGAATGATGGGAATTTTCTGCGTTTGAATGAAAATTAATCTGCCTACACAGCTTCTTGCATATAAGCTCACATGCACACACAAAGGCACACACACACGCACACACACACACACACACACACACGCACATGCACATGCACGCTTACACACACACACTTTCACGAGCTCCGTGCTCTGTCTGCAAAGTTCAAAAGAAATGTGGAACAGTCCAGAGCTGTAAAGAACACATGCGAGATGACTTCTCGTTTTATCAGCAGATTGGATATGGCCAATGTTTACGTAGGGAAGGGTGATAGGTTTATATTTGCGGCTGCTTCATCATGATTTGTTCTGTTTTTTGTTTTTTTTTTTTGTCACGCCCCTTTTTCATGCTGAGATGATTTATTGGCGTTTGAAGCTGCATGTACCAAGTGAGCTCGATTTTTGGCACATGGATTGCGTATTTCACTGTAGCAGGCATAGGTGGGGGGTGGGGGGTAGGAGACGGTGATCCTATGACTCCTGCCTTCTGACAGGAATTTTTTTGCTCATCAGGTTGATGTCTGTGCCATTGGTGTTGGCTGTAGCTGTGACAGTCTTGACCTTTTTTTTTCCAGTGTTGAAACATGGCCTGATTTGCTTGCCCAACTCTCTGCTGTTTCAGATCACACATCCAGCCGGCTGTTTTGCTCAGTTCATCAACTTCTTCGGAGAGCACGTGTTCACACTGTGGAAGTTTGCCTTGCTACAGAGACGCATCATCTTTTTTCTCCCCTCCCCCCCATTGGAGTCGTCTGCTACAGGGGTAAGGAACAAATCATCAGAGTTTGTTCAGGCGTAGCCCTGGCTGCCCATGCATTCCCTCTCAGGGACGTCAACACTTAAAAGAAGAAACATGTGGACAAGGAGGAAAATAAAGCAACAAACAACATGGTGATATGTCAGTATCTGGTACAGTTTATAGCAATAAGAGCTAACATGATAATACATCAATGTCTGCTACAGTTTATAGCAATAACAGCTTAACAGGTGGCATTCTTAGGGTAAATGAAAAGGACAGTTCTGACAAGTTTTATGGCTCAGTTAGTTTGGTCATGGCAGAGGGGCAGTCACCACTCTGAACAGGCCTGGATTGTGCCGTCTGGCACAAGAAGCTGAACTGAAAATCAACATGAAGTATGTAACATTTTCACAGTGTTGTTAATGCTGCCTCCTAAAGGCAGCTGAAACAAATTTATCTTCTTATCAATAGAACTTCATACTATCAGACAGGGATCAGACTCAGATTAACATTTTATTTTATTCTGATAAAGGAAAGAAAAAAGTGGATTGCCCATCATGGAATATTAGTTTGACTCTAGTTTAATGTGTGTCATGAAAAGTAAAACCAAATGATTTTTTTTTTTTTTTTGTTTTTTTGTTTTTTTTTTTTTTTCTCAGTGTACTGTGCATGCTGCCTGGGCAGCCATAGCGTGCATGATTTGGGGAACCGGGAGCTGCAGCCCTATTTCTACATCAACGTTGCTGACATTGAAACATGGAAGACGAGGTTTCTTTCATAGCCTGTAAGTTAGGTGGCTGAGCATTTTCTTTTCATTGTCAATATATGGTACATGTATGTGTTTTTTATGTCCATTTCTCTTTCTCTGTATATGTCTCTCAATCTGTTTCTCTCCATCTCTCTCTGTCTCTCTCTCGCTCTCTGTCTGTGTCTCTCCCTCCTTCTCTCTCTGTCTCTGTCTTTGTTTTCATTGATTTTAATGTCAGATCACTACTAGATGATTTTGGTACTTGTGCATTTGCACTTGGAAAAGACAAAAACAAGGGACGTAAGATGTTTGCGCTTTAAAAAAAAAAGCATTAACTCACAAGAAATCTCACACAGCAGAATGATTGGTGACTTCAGTGGGAGATATTTACAGATAACTACGAACTTTATGCAGAACATCTTGAACATCATGATATCTTGAGCTCAAATCTTTTGTTATTGCTGTTGTGTATAAAGTAGAATTGAGCATGGAGCAACCAAGTAAGCAAAGATAGCGCTGGAACAATGCAAGTCACTTTTTTTTAAATAGGTCATACTTCAAGTATTATGACATAATTTGTAATCAGTATTTTCATTGTTTCTTGAACAAGACATTCTGAGGAAGTTTTGTGTGGAAAGAAACAGCATGTGCTCAGTTTGCAAAAGTTGAATTTACTTCATAGGATGACAGAGTTAAAGACCATGATGTGAGGAAGCCCAGCAGAAGTCAGTCCGGTATTATGGGTCATTGTACTGTGAGTGGGAAGGGGGTCAGACACAGGTCATGTGGCTGGCTGTGTGGACAGGGGATCAGAGACCAGCAGTGTTCTTAACAGGGAATGACCGCATCGACAGCAGGCCATGTATTTTCTTGTCATCCAGTCCACCAGTCACTCAAGGGCCTTCTTTGGTGAAAGGTGGAATGGAATATGGGTGCCAGATTTTCTTATGTTGCGTTTATGCATGGGGCTTTAGTGTAAAGTCTCATGTGGATAGGAAGCGGCTGAGGTCTGTATCAATGTTACGCCTCTGAGAAAATCTCTTCCAAGCTGGAAATACTCAAGTGAGGATTGAGCGTTTGGAAGTTGTCTGATGCTGCAACCCACAGCCTACCAACCACCCCTTCCCCTTCCTTTCTTCTCCCCCTCATTCCCCCCCACCATGTAACCACCCAGATGTAAAATTTATGGTTTAATCTTATTGAAATTCTGGAGATGATAACTAAATCCCCCATTTATTATATTTATTATTCCATTGCTGTAGGTCAAGGTAGATTCAGTGACCGGAAATTTGGAAAGATCGGCACTCTGTCCACATTGGGGGCAGAGGTTTGTAATCATTCCCAGATTCTTTATTGTCAGATTCTTGTAAATCATGTTTCTGTTCTAACTAACCCCCTTCAAGGCTGTTGTGTTTGTTGTTGTTGTTGCAGTTGTTTTTGCTGCAGTAATTAAGTTGTTACAACTGTCTTCTCTGATGTCACAGTCGTGAACTGATATTCAACAAAAAAGAGTCGTTACACAAACTCCAGACACTAAGAAATGTCATGAGCGAGGTGAAAAAAAAAAAAAAGTAAAGTAACAAGTGTTGTTGGGAACAGGTACGACAGAGAAGATCTTTGAGTCCAAGTCTCACCTGTACGACATCTATGTGGACAACCAGAACATCCACTGTTCGTCGCCGGCCATGAAGGACCTGCTGAAGACCTGTGACGCTGACCGCGAGAAGCTGGCCCGGCTGAACGCTCAGAGGTCAGTGATGGCTGTGTGCCGTCACTGTTCACTCACAAATGTGTGCATGCGGTTGTGTTGTGTTTGCTCGCAGACTGTGTCACTGAGACTGTTATAGAGGGGGAAAAAGACTCGCTTTATCTTGTATGTGTAAATGCATGTTTACCCACATACACACGGGTGTGTGCTTGCGTACGTGCATGCAAGCCCACACGTACATGATCACTTACGCTCACACATACACTGGCATGCAGTCACAGACTGGTCATATGCACCAAACTGGTGTCTTTGGATATGCATGCGCACATGCTTGCATTCATCCACATACACACATAGACGCACTTACAGACATGCATATACACAAGTATTTATATCAAACAAATAATATAGAGACACATGTGCGTAAAGTTGCACATATGCACAGACACTCACACATGGAGACACACACACACACACACACACACACACACACACACACACACACACACACACACACACACACACACACACACACACACACACACACAGCCCATGTTTGATATCAACTGGTAAAATGCTTAAAATATAACAAAAATGTTAAACATGAATTTTTTTTATTGCAATCAAAGACCAGGAAGGTTGCCTGATATTGACCCCCCAAAAAGGAAGATGTCCAGTGTCAAATGTCGGGTTTTCAGGGCTCAGCATCCCTTTCCCACAGAAGAGCTGGATGACGATGTGTTGACGGAAGAGGAAGTTATTCTGGCGTGAGTGCCTCAAATTATCTGTTCAATCAATATGTCTATCTGTGTATTTTTCTATCTGTGTATCCAGCTTGTTTGCTAGCTGGCTAGCTAGCTATGCCACGATTTCAGTTTAAGTCACTTGCTCAGTCTAATCATCTACCTGTTTATCTATCGATATATCTGTCTGTCTAGCTACCCTATCCAACAGAAGAAGCTCTAGTCGGTGCAGATTTGCTTGAAAGTGTCCAGACTTCACTTTACTTACAAAATTTGAAAGTTTCATCTCGCATTCAAATGCATATTCATGATTATCATTATGTAGTTGTGATTTATAGTTTCCATAAAATGTAACTTTTTTGATGATGGTATCATCATGTTTATTATAGTTTTTGTGATGTGCAAATTCTGTATGATTATTATGTCACCATTGATTTATAGTTTCTGTATAATGCGAATTCTTCTTCAGTGTTTTTGTTACTTCATAACTGGCATGGTTTTTGTGAAATGCAAGTTCTTCCTTTTGATCATGTCTTAAATGGCATGAATTCTTTTAATGCAAATTCTCAGTCAGCATTAACACTTATACTATATTATCATAATTGACATCATTTCTGTGAAATGCAAATTCTTCATCATACTGATTATATCACGATAATGAACATTGTTTCTCAGACGCTCAGATTCTTCGGCAAGATGAACAACTGTTTCATCATTGTCGTTCATATCTTAGCATTGTAATCAATTTGATTATTGTAATGCAGATTCTTCAACGAGCTCAATGACCGGTTGTTCCACACCCTCTTGGACATCTCCACCTCCCATGACCGCCAGCTGACCTCGGATCACATGAAGGCCATCGGCCTTGACCCCGTGGGAGACCGCACCTTCCTGATGGAGCTGGTCGAGCACTATGGGATTGACGTGGTGCTGATGGTCGACAACCCCTGCTGCCCCAAATGATGCCAGAAGTGATGCTGGAAGGGGCTTCAGCTTGTTTCAGCACCTGTGTCCCGGCACCGCCTGGTCTGTAGGAAAGAGTTGGAATGAGTCACAGAGACATCTTCAAGTGCAGTATGAAATGGCTTTGTTTGTTTGGTGGTTTTTTTTTTGAGTGGTTGTTTTCTGTGAGTGAAATGGCAGTTCAATTCTGTGTGTGTGTGTGTGTGGTTTGAAAGTGCTTTTGTGCTGACTGTGTATCTTTATTTTTACTGCTCAAGTTGAGATGATATTTCTTCCTCTGAAAGGGGAGAGAAGGGGAAGTTTGGGAGCTGAGGGAGGTGTGGGTGGTGGGGGATGGAGGAAGAGAAGGGAAAGGGGGTTGTGGGAAGAGGAGGGGGAGTTTTCAGTACCTTGACAGAAACTGATAATCCATGACAAAAATATTAGAAGTAAAAGGAAAATAGGTGAGACTGATAAAGAATTGTTCTATTTTCCTGTAAGTTAGTTCAGTTACATGGTGGATTTGAAGTACGTTTCCTGGAATCTTAAACCCATGAATTTACCTGAAATAACATAAGTTATGGAGCACATTAGCTCTTTCAGTAGTGCTGAGGTGTTTGAGTTTTATTTGAGGAGGTGGGGAAGGGGGGGGGGGGGGGCATTGGGTGGAAGCAGGATAGATTGACTGATGTCTTGTCTTCCCTCTGGGTGGATGTATCTCCATGCTGCTTATTCCAGCTCCCCTCATATACTACTACTCTTGGGTTCGTCCCATTGCAGCACCAGCATACAGGGTCCATAGAGGTTATGAAAAGTCATGGAATTAGTGGAAATTACTGTTCCAGGATAAGAATGTCGTTGAATCATGCCTTAAGGCGTAAAAAAATTCATGGACATAGAAGTAAAGCCTTTAAAGAAAACAGATGTTTTTGTGTGAGTGTCGCTGAAACAGACATGTTGGCGATTCTGAGAACAGTAGGAATACATTTTGCATGAGAAAGTAGCAAATTTGTGGTCATGGAATGTATGAAAATGGCATGGAAGAGCCATGGAAAAAATAATGTAATTTTGAACTGGTCAGCCTGTATGGATCCTGACGCTGTATAGAGAAGTTGACAAGGAGCTATCCAATACCTCGTCACTGTGAGTCAGCCCAGCAGGTGCTGCACTTCTACTAAGGCGTTTTGAGACACCACTATTAAACCACCTACTGACAGCGGTAATTGCTCAGTCATGGAGAGCACTGGTGGGAGCATCCCCTGTAGAGGGCACCGTCATGTCCATGTAAAAACAGACCTAGGAACTTCCTGATGCTGTTCACTTTGACATGAAGCCATCACAGGCCAGATATGGAGAGAAATTCGAAAGCGAATAATCTTTCGAGTAGAACTTGAGGGGCCATCGAATTGGAGACTTTTTTGTTTACAGTGATGATTAGTGAGAATGATGTTGATGAAATTGATGTGGAGTTCCTTTCTGTCAGACCTATCAGGACAGGGCTGGACGCTACTCTTCCTTTCATAAGACATCCCATGTCTAGAAAGAAAAACAGACACCTGCAGTGTTGGTCAGAACATTTGAGCAACTCTGTCAAAAATACATTATGATTGGTTAGGTGGATGAAACTAGACTAAGAGTTGCAATCACCCCTGTGGAGCTTACGGCACACTGAGGTCTGGTTAGAACCTGGCTTGGGCGGAAAAAAAAACAGACAAGAACCTGTGATGGGACCCAAGTCTGCTGACGCTAACACATACACTAAAGCAACTGTTTACTGCTGACATTTTTGCTCTTCAACATCTCGAATTGCAGTTGATGACAAACACATCACAACCGTCCGTATGATGCAACAGTCGGCGAACTATTCAGCAGTTCACTTATCAGTAATGAGTCATGAGTAAAGAGGGACCCAAACCAGAAATCCTTTCATGGGCAGTGAAGGCATCATCAGCGTTATCCGGACTAAAGACCTGTATGGAAGGACAATACCTTTCCATGAGCCACAAGATCAGGCTGCTGCATGCGGCGGTATATTCCATTTTCCTGTATGCATGCAAGACATGGACCCTCAAACTCATAACGGATCTGGAAAGAAGAATTCAAATCATAGAAATGAGGTGTTCCTGCAAGATACCAAACATCAGATATACTGATCATATCACCAGTGAACAGGTACTCAAAACCATCAAGCTGCACATCTGTCCATGCAAAGATCTGCTTATGTCAGTTCAAAAAAGAAAACTTGCATTGGTTTGGCCATGAAACAAAGATCCAATAGCTTTGCAAAGCTAAGCCCCCATGGAACTTGTGAATGAATGAAATGAAGATTGGGGAAAAACCAAACAAACAAACAATGGACTGACCAACATTGCAGAATAGGCATGGAAATAATTTGCAGAGGTTCCAGGCCTTGGCACGCAGCCGACAGAAGTGGAAGATTCTGGTGAACTGTTCTTCAGTATGGAGCCACAGTGACTCTTACAGAGGTAGGGGAGAAGAAGAAGAGGCCACCAAGACTTAGGTGTTGCTTTGTCTTGGCCCTATGACAGCTATGGATGAATCATTCCATTGTAACCAGTTCTCTCTGTTTTTCTCCCTCTAGAGGTAGAGGTGCCTCAGATTGCACAGTTTGGAGCCCCATATTCATTTAAATGCAAAAATCAGCTGGAAATTCATTTCAAGGATTTTAGTAAAACTGAATGTAAACTGTGTCAAAAAAAATGTTTGCTTCAAACTGATTGTTTAAACAGTGTTTTGTTAAATATAATGCAGTTTATGAAGATATGTTTTGGAGATAAAACTTGCAAACATCAAAGCATGTGTGTTTGGTTTTTGGTTCAGTATGCTGCATGAAGCAGAATCAGAAAACCAAAATGCCAACTATATCTGAAGGTCAGCTGAGTTAGTTTTAGACACACCAATTTCGCCCAATGACATCGGTCATGGAACTGTGACAGGAGACAAAACACTAAACACTGCTTGCTTAGTTTCCCCCCAAAATGCACACCACCACCAAGAACAACAACTAATTAAAACTGAATCAACACATAGTACTCTTGAAAGAAAGGTACCAACTACTAGGAAAGCAAGGAATACTCTTGAAAGAAAGGTACCAACTACTAGGATCGCAAGGAATGATTCATTGTAAAGGTTATTTCCAGTCTGAATGTGGAAGATGGGATGACAAAGCAGAAAAATACTGATCAGCAAGACTATTGTTATTTTGCTTGGGAGATTTTCATGTCAGTATGTCCCTTTTTTTTCAGTTCTAGTCTTGTTTTGAATGTAAACTGCCTGAATTTCAGACAGGATTAAAAGATATGTTACTGATTCATTATGTTAGTGATTTAGACATTTCACTATTTTTATTGACATCAGTGTGTGGTAGGGATGAGTGGGGGGGAATGCCTCTTGATCAGTTCTGGTTTTATTTTGAAAGTAAACTGCCTGACATTAAGACAGGATAAAAAAATATATTATTGATATATTATGTTAGTGATTTAGATATTGCACTATGTTGATTGACATCAGTGTGTGGGTAGAGACGAGACGGTGGAAGGGGTGGGAGGTAGGTATTGAGGATGGGAAGGGGGGAAGGAGGGGGTGTATGTGTTTGTGCATACAACCTTGTATTTCGATGGATCATACAAGTTTGAACAAAATAGTTCTGTAACTGATTTTATACACAACACAAAAATCACTTGGTCACATACAGAAATATTTAAAAGCCCAGGAATATAATGGTAAGATTTTCAAAAGTTTATCATTGTCAGTTGTTGTAGGAATTCTTCCAAGAAGATATTCGCATTTTGCATCTCTTCAGGGTTTTATGCCAAAGTCATTTAGGTTTTCTTGGTTTAGATTAGTTAGATATTTAACATCATTATTTTAGATCATGAAGTGGATCTCAATATACAGACCTGTATATTTGTGAATACAGCATGTGTGTGTCTTAGAATCTTGTGCAGTTTGTCAGTCCACAGTGTTTGGAAATGTGTGGTTGCACATGAGCCTGCAAATGTCTGTCTTTCAATCTTAGAACGTCTTTGGAAGAGCATAGGAGTATTTTTTATTTCAAATTTCAAAGAACATCCATTATCTCTGTCTTCATTTGTATGTTGTGTTTGTTTTGATCGATCTGAATAACATAATTCCTTTGTGTGTTTGCACAAAGGGATCAAAATGTTTTATGATGGATTGTGAACTTTTCATTGCATTGTTTAACTTTGAGTCATGGGGTTTCATGATGTTTATGAGAATCGCTGGTCGGGATGATTGACTTTGGGTGTGGGGTTTCATGATGTTTATGAGAATCGCTGGCCGGGATGATTGACTTTGGGTTGTGGGGTTTCATGATGTTTATGAGAATCGCTGGTCGGGATGATTGACTTTGGGTTGTGGGGTTTCATGATGTTTATGAGAATTGCTGGCCGGGATGATTGACTTTGGGTTGTGGGGTTTCATGATGTTTATGAGAATCGCTGGCTGGGATGATTGTCTTTGGGTCATGGTGCCCTTGGGTAGCCACTGTTCAGATGCATTGAGTCAGAAAACTTAAGGAAAATTTGAAAGTCTATATTGTCATTCTTTGTGTTTTTTGCCTGATAATTTCTGGGCTTGTCACTTTTTTTTTTGGTAGCCAAGAGATGCTGAGTTTACGATTATCTTTAGTTACGATTCTGATTCTGAGCTACTAAACAGATGCTGTGTATCAAAGAATTTCATTAGATTGGCGAGTTTGTGCAGCAGCCTCAATGCTCTAACCCTACCTTTCTCCCTTCCTCACTCATCCCCTCTCCACAACCCCTCCTCACCCATCTCCACCACCACTTTCTTTTTCTCTCTTTTTCTCTCTCTCTTATACATGCACATACACACACTCTCTCTCTCACTCTCTCTCTCTTCTCTCTCTTGCCACATTTTGTCCGATGTCCCATTTTCTAGAATATCAAAGAAAACTACTAACAGCTGCCAACTGCTTGATATGTTTTGCTTTATTCAAAGCTTCTTTGGGTAAAACTGTGTTCCATGTTCAGTTTCTTTTTTGTGCATGGGACCAGGGTAGTGTGATCAGCAGGGATGGAAGGTGTGGTTCTCTAGGGGACAGACTTAGAGTGTGTTCTCTGTTAACTCTTTCATTCCTAAAACCCAGTTTTCAGGTTTGCAGAAATTCCTACCCTTCCTTCCTGCAGCCCAGAAAACCGGGCAGCACAAAATTCCTCCTTACCTTCCTGCAGCCTGGAAAATCGGTTCTCCCGGTAAGCGCTTTGAACTTTGTGTGAGTCGCATCATCGGTACACGTCATGACCTGGTCGCTTGGGGGCAGTGTTTATGAATGGAATGGATGCCAGACGGCCCCTACAGTGTGGGAAAGTGGTCGCCGCTCTGTTCTGGCCGGTTTGCTATTGCATATATGGCAGTTCTCACTTCACACTTCTTTTTTTCCTCTAAATCAGGAATACTCGTATTATAAGAATCTTGGAATATCGTATTATAAGAATCTTGGAATACTCGTATTATAAGAATCTTGGAACAAGTGGAAGTAATGTTCATAGAAAAGTAGGAATGAAAGAGTTAAAAGTTATAGAATAGTTTTTATTTTAAATTCATGTCCACCCGCTCTCTCTTACTATTGGTGGAAGGAGCAACTTTTTGGTACTAGTCATCTGGAGAACGCTTTACTTTTCTTGGGGCTGTTTAAAGTAGTCAAGAATGGCGTAGTTGTAATTTACCTCAGGTACGTACAAGTCCTTGTGCACCCAGTGACAGACAAAATTAGAACTAGTAAGATATGAAATGATGTATGTACAACAAGTAGACCAACGCAAGTCAAGTGTAATTTCACTCACAGAACCTCAGGATTTTCTCACAAGATTCAGTCTGGCCCCACATGGCTGGCCTGTTCTCACATAATCTCATCGTAAAGAGAGGTTGAACAAACTCATATTGATTTGAGTTGGAGTCCGGTGGAAGGAAACACAAGGACTTCGCTGATGTAAGGTTGGGGATGTGCACAGGCCTCTCTCTGATTTCTTGATGTCTCCAAGGGTAGGCCTGCTGGATAGTTGGTAGTCCATGTGGCCACATAATAGAATGCATCCTTGTTCCTGCGCTGTCAGTTGGGGCATGATAGGGGCCCAGGGTCTGTGGAGGTTACAGAACCTGGTTTGGATGATGAGTAGCTGGGATTCTGGCTCAACGAGGCCTCACACTTGTCCTCTGAACTTTCATGAAAGTGTGAGGGTCTCAGCCAGCGTAAGTGAGACTAACATGAATGTATCGCCATGAATTTTCTGTCTCCACTGTAGTTACTCATGTTTTGAGTGGATTTTAAAAAGTGGAGCGGGACCGTTAGAAATTTGAAACAACTGAAGGGAAATAACTCTTCAAAATAAATATTCAGGTTGTGTACTTTGGTCTTGGAATATACCTAGTCAAAGCCAACATGTTAATTTGAGTCGCCTACTAGAAGGCATCTAAACAATCACAGTGGTCATAAATCATCTTCACAGACTTTACCAAGTATTGGCACATAGTTATTCTGGTGGTAAAATATGAGACTAAATACAAACCATGCATAGTCGCAAGACATAAAAACCGGATTTGGCAGACTCTTCTTTGAAGACAGTCAATGAAATCTGACATGGCTTTCAGACTAGAAGAGAAAGCAAGGCACCACGCTGGTGTTGAGCTTTACACACTGTAAAGGACTGCTTTCAGTTTTATGGCCTTGGGTGGGACTGTGAATTTGATGGACTTATCTCCTCTTCTAGAGGGTTGACCCTGCCCACCATGTTTTTGATGTCTGCCTAATTGACAGGTTGTCAGAGGAACATGACAGCCAATGGGATTTATTATTGTAAGAAAGTTTCAGTCATCTACAAAGGAGGTCAAGACTTCTCAGCATGTGTAGTGTGACAAAATATAACTTGAATATATCAAAGATGACAATCTCACCATCCCAGTTCTTGGAGGTCTTCGGTCTTTGATGTTGATGTATGAAATACGTTATTTGCCATGTGAGTGACATGTATGAGCTTATGAAATGTGCATGGGAGTTTCACAAATGCCAACATCCTTTGTGGTGGTGTGGGTAGCAAAGGAAGTACTCTGGTCGTTCATGAGCATCAAGCCACTATCAGGTAACAAGGGGAAAAGAGCATTGCAACAGTGTAATCTGTGATGCTAGGCCAAGGTGGAAAGGGGAGGGAGGCTGGTATCAGCTTGTGTAATCCACCTTACTGACACATAAAAATTCTCCTCAATGTTGTCTCACGGTTGTGTCGTATCATTGTGTATTGTGTATGCATGGAACAAAGCCAGGCAGATGGACATTGGGAAGGGAGTGGGTGGGAGGGAGAGGGGTGGGGACAGGGGTGAAGATGGATGTAGGTGTTGGGGAAGCAGCTGGTTTCCCAGCAAAGATCTTCAGGCAGAGGTTTTGGGTCCGACGATGCCCCCACAGACAGCAGGTTGTCTGGTATTTATTGATCAAATGTTTACTCTCATTCTGTGTGTATGACAAAGCTATCATTGTCGACAATAGGAGGCTTAGTATGTGATGATATCCTGTGTATATGGGATCAGAACAGGCACAACTGGACACCAACCAAGAGACTCGGGAGCAGTGCAGAGTCGCCTTTGGCTGGCTGCCTCATGACTTCCTGATATGGGTCTCTTCCTGAAGGCTGCTGGTGCTGTGTGTGTGTGACAGACTTAGCTGGTCCTGGCTGTGTGTGGCATAGCTGGAATGAATGGGATGAACGTAATGCCATCAAGAGCAAATGGAACAGATTGTGAGATTCAAATTTGAAAGAAGGAAAAAGATGGGTCCCACTGAACTTATCAAAACAACATTGATTTTACCGATATTATCTCACCTTTGATGTTTTATCCGTAAGTGGTTGTACTGTTTTGATGTTGTGGCATGTCTGTGAAATACGGAACATGATTGACCAGGTAATCATGTTGATGTGATACGTTCTGATACGCTATCAGCTTGTTGTTGAGATGTATATATCACAGTTAACATTATTATTCCAGTGCTTTGAATGTGCAGATTTCTTGTTTGTTTGTGTGATTTTAAGTGTTGTCATTCCATGGATAGTGCTGTAGTCTGTAGTATACTCTTCATTATTTTAACATGGTGAATGCTTTGACTTGTCAGGACTATTAGCTCTCTTGTGTTCATTGAGTTAGACTGTGGGTTTTTTTTTTGTTGGAGTTGCTTTTGTTTGTTTTTTTGCTTTAAAGTATTTTGCATAATTACCTGCTTCTGTATAGATCTGTTGAGGACTCGGTCCTCAAAAATCCACATTGTGTGACATTAACACATATGAAAATGGACTGTTTTTGAATTGATTTCTTTGATTGTAATATTGTGTTCAATCCGTTTAACTGACATTACCTATGTGTGTGAGAATGGACTGTTGCTGAAACTGATTCTTTCATTGTAACATTGTGTTCAATCTGTTTAGCTGACTTTATCTATGTGATTGATGATATTACAACCAGTGAAATATATCACACAAGGATGAACTTATATCCATTTGATTTTCTTGTTAGCTTGTGTTTAATGCAACCCATCATAACAAAAGGTACATTAAGCCACAGAGGTGATTTGATACAACAAGCTCAGAAAAGCCTCTGACTTTTTTTTCATCTGTTGTGTATTGTAGCCATTTTTGTATTCGCTGCATACTGCCTCCTTCAGCTGTCGACAGCCAGTTTATTTTTAGCCTCTGGTACCTTTAAAGTGGCTGCTGATGACAAACGTTTTAATGCACAGTCAGCTGACCTTTGTCTCAAAGTGGCTGATACCAACTCAGCAGCAACAACATCATAAGTCTGTTACTTGTTCAGCAGAAACCAACTGTCATGGTTTTCAGTCAGCAGAAAGAGAATGTTCTGAAGTTTTTGTTCACATTTTTAGTCCAAAAATTAGCCACCAGTTTGACGCTTAATGTACGTTTTGTGGCGATGAATCACACTGGGTGTGATTGATGTTGTTCAAATGTTTAGGGAGAGCATTGTAATACACCAGTCTTATGGCTGTGCCACCAAATCCTAGTCCCCATCTCCTCCCTCCCTACTCTCCTCTGTTCCCCCCCCCCACCACCACCACCACCACCACCAGCACTCCTGCCCCTTGCAGTGTGATTTAACTTGAGTATAACCAGGAGAGTTTTCTGTGTTGTTTTATGGTGGTGACGATGCAGTGTTCTGATCCAGTGTGTTGTACAGCATGAGCTGTGATGGAAGATGAGAAACACAGCGTCCTCTTTGGTACTGGTTATGTGCAATATGCTTCGGGTTCTTCATGGCCTGGATGTGTAAGCCTGCGTGAAATGCAGGGCTCTGAAAATGATTCCAGGCATGGGATTCTCTCAGTCTTGTATCTCTCTGTTTGGTTGTCTGTATGTCTCTGTCCCTGTCTGTCTCACTGTCTGTCTCTCTGTCTCTGTTTCTCTCTCACTCTCTCTCTTTCTCCTTATCATTTTCTCATGCAAGCGATTCATCCTTTGGTTTTAAAAAGATATGTTCCGTTGTTGCCAGCATTAGCAGACCATGTTGTTGCGTATGTGTGTGTGGTTTTTTTTTTTTCCTTAAAAAATAATAAGGAGACTATACTAAATTTGTGGGTATCAAGTTCAAAATCACTCTTAAGATACACCAACCACTTGGTTATGTGAAGTGCAAAAACATTGTACTTGCAGGCCAAGTTGATGTGTGGATCGATATGATCCTGCATAGAGTTGAACACACACTCACAACAGAGCAAGGATCATGACAAGAACTAACTTAATGAAACTTCAAGTCACATTGAATTTAGGGTCTAAGAAAGAGGAATGACCGGTTTCGGTTTTTGTTTTATGTGGACAGACCAGAATAACAAGTAAATGGTATATCTTTTTTTGTTTTGATTTTAGCATATTATGAGATGTAGGTTTATTTCTAATCTCAGGTCAGTGGAATTTCTGCTCCAGTTTGTGCAGCCTGCATGAAGTCATTTAATGAAAGGTGTCGTTCATCATGTTCTCTCAGAGCTGTGCTAGTCAGGTTCCAGGTTGTTGACATGCATTTTTTTCCCCACAAAGACATGCATTGTACTTACAGATCAATCATATTGATAAGATATTGCATGGTAGAATGGCTTAAGTGTGTGTGTGTGTTTTTTTCCTCAGCATTATGTAGTCGATACTTGGCATAAAGACAAGAACAGATTCTACCTCAGTTTTGTTCCTTGTTTTTACAGGGCCTACACTTCTCAGTGAATTCACAGATTTCAGTGAATATAAAAGCGGAAATCCATGGGGGAAAAGAATATTTCAGTAAAAAAAATACATCAGGGCTAAAGAAAAAAATGGCAGTAGAATCCACAGAGCACTGGTTGCATCAGGGGTAAAGAAAAAAAAAATGCAGGAGAATCCACAGAGCACTGGTTGCATCAGAGGTAAAGAAAAAAAAAAATGCAGTAGAATCCACAGAGCACCAGTTGCATCAGGGGTTGCGTCAGGGGTAAAGAAAAAAAAATGGCAGTAGAATCCACAGAGCACTGGTTGCATCAGGGGTAAAGAAAAAAAAAATGGCAGTAGAATCCACAGAGCACTGGTTGCATTTTGAGTTCACTTGCAGACAACACTGATGTCTCAAAATTTTGTGTTAAGTTCTTCCAGGCTGTTGAGACATGAGTTAAGTAATGTCATTCTCTGATTGTGTGCTTAGACAAGATCCTGCTATAATGGAAGAGACTGACAAAAGGCTCTACAAACAAATGGTCCTTGTTGTGGTTGGACTGAAATGAAAACGATACACCGTTTTAGGCTCTGATCTGTGTCAATCCGCACCATTTTGAAAACGAGTTTCAAATATTTTCTGGGTTGGGAAGAAGGGGGTGGAGGGGAAAGGGCTGTTGAATCCCAGTGGAATTGCAGGGATCTTTGCTTTTCCGTCAGGAGGGCTTTTTTTGTTTTTTTGTTTTTTTTTTTTTGTTTGTTTGTTTTTAAAGAAATAGATTAGTGGCAGTCTGTCATTATTTTATATACAGGGTTTTAGGATGTTGAAATACAGGAAAGTCTTTGTGTAAAGTGTGTTCATTGTATTCCTGTTTTGTATTGATTTTCAACACATGAATATCGATCCAGTTCAAATTACCCGTAGGTTTGAATATCACTGTGTTTTATTGACAGAAAGTTGGGTAAGGTTGTTGTTACCGTAATGTTACTAGATCTTATTTCCTTGTTTGTAGATGTAGGTGGTTTGGGTTTTTGTCCTGCTGTTTATTTGCTCTTGTCAACACAAAATTGAAAGCTGAGTGTACAAAGAGTAGAAGGAAAGTAAAAGACACCCACATTCCCCTTTTTTGGGGAGGACAGGTGGGGAGAAAGTGAGGGTGGAGATGAGAGGGTACGACATTTTATCGAAGATGTTGAGAGGACAGTATCAGTATGTTTGAGTTTGGGGTTCCTTTGTGCGTATCAAAGCTGTTCATCACTAAATGTTCATTTGACTGGTTCCTTGTCTCCATCCTGTTCATGGGTTGGCTGGCTGTTCACCACACTTCACTAAAAACTGTGTCAAATAACCCAGCATGCACATGGTGGTTTATGTGCAGGCTTATGTACTGGCATCAACTGATCTCATTGAACAGCGGACAAGAAGAAGCTGGCATTTATGGCTACCTGAGGGCACAGTCCTACCAAGGGAAACAAACCTCTCGCCTGAGAGTGGTTGTTACCCGCATAGGGAAAATGGATTCTGACAATGGTGAATAGGAAACCCAGGTGAGATACTGAAATTCTCCCCTGTGTATTTTGATTGAGGCAAAAAAGATACATGGAAGGTGCCAGTGGGACCCACAGAAGTACTGTCCACAACTGCCGAACCAACCATTTGGGAGCAATCCTGCACCACCCTTGAAACTTGTGTTGTGTTGACATTTGGTGCAGGCATGCTTTCCATTAAGATGTCAAGGGACATAATTACTCTTTGGCAGATGCCATTGTGTGATGGCCAGGGATGTGACCTGACAACCTCTACGGAAGTGCCCTTTAGGGTGGACCAGTCTGTATTTCATGACTGCAGAGCCCATCAGCAAAGCTGAGACCATCAAGCAAACTGCTGCATTCATCCAGCAGCCCAGTCATTGCTGTTTCGCTGACAGATGAAGCCATTGAGACTCCAGACACAGCCAGGCTTTCTTTTGCCGTACTGTATTACATGCCCTGTGAAGTGATCCTGGGTTGCTGTCTTGCCTGCAGTCAACTGGACTTTCCATGTGGTTGATTGGTCTTTTTGTACCATCTGTGCACCTTTACCCAGAGTCTGCCAAAAGGTGGACACGAAAAAGATACACTGGAAGGTACCAGCTGGGACCAGAGAAGTACAGCCCTCAACTGTGAATCAGCTGGCAGCAGTCATGCGTCACCCTGAAAGGCTTCACTGTGTCAACACGGTGCAGGCATGCACAGGGCATACCGTTAAGATGTCAAGGGACATAACTGCTCCCTGGCAGATGCTGCATGACAGAACCTCCAAGGAACTGTCCCCATGGTATAGCAGTCCCTGTTTCATGGTACCATAGAGCCCATTGACAAAAGATGATAGCCGTCAAGCAAACTGTGACATGCATCCTGCAGCCCAGTCATTGCTGTTTCCCTGACAGATCAAGCCAGTACAATTCCAGACACAACCAGGCTTTCTTTTGCCATTTGGTCTTCTGTGGCCTCTGAAGAGAATCCTGGGCTGCATTCCTTCCCACTGCCAACAGGACTTTCCCAGTGGTCGATTGGTCTTTCCTCACCACCACTGGGCCTTTCCCCAGAGTCAGCCAAAAGGCCAACTGTTTTACAAATAAAGATACTAATTCTCTCCCCTCTATATTTGTAATTGATTGATACATGCTGCAGTCATAATCACAGGGCTGCAATCTTCAAGAGTATACTGGAAACCTATAACAGAAACAGTGTTTATATAGTTTCCGGATCAACCAGATTGTGTTTGAGTATTGACTGGATTGGCAAGATTTTGTTCAGAGAACTCTGGTTCCATGGCAACTGAGCAAAAGCAATATCCTGTTCGTTTTTCATCTTCTTTCATGATTTTTGTAGTATGAGTGCTATTAAAGAAAGTAAATCTGGAAAACAAGACAAGAAATTGTTTGTGTGCGGCTTTCTCTGTCATTTCTTGAATTTGGGGTGCAAAATATTTAAAAAGCTGTTGTGATAACTGTGAGATATTTAGCTGTGAAGTTACAAGTAAACCTTTGTGGAAGGGCATGTCTTGACAGACCATAGGTCCACACACCAACAGCAACGGGGAATGCATGATGCATACAAAGAAAAGAAAACAGAAAAGAGATGAAGTGTGTGACAAAGAATGACAAAGTGCATGACTGAAAATGATGTTAACGTCATCAAAGGAATCGACAAAATCCATGGGCAAAAAAGTTGGAAATGCGAATGGCGGGATGATTCAGAGACAACAGACTGGCACACAAACTTTGGTGCCTGCCAGAATATCAACATTGTTGGTGTGTGACTGCATCCTGTGTGGTAGTATGTTGAAGTTCACCCCAAGCGGGAAGAAAAATCATTGACTTCCCAAACAAATGATCCAGCATAACTTTAAAGCATGTGCTGCAGTCATCTACGATTGAATCTTGAGTGAGCTACCACCACAACTTGTATCAAGTACAAAAACAGAGAGTGACCAGATCAACAAGATTAAAAGACCATTAAGTGCTGTTGCTTTTTATTTGTTTGTTTGTTTTTCTTGGCTCAGGTCTGTTTATCTCTTCGTAGATGTTAACTGATTGGAGCTGTCATTTTGTCATATTTTGTTTATAATCAAATACGAATAATAGTTTCAATATGTTGTCTACATTTTTTTTCAGTTAACAGCTTACATAGCCACACACAAGGAGTCATCAGTTCATGTGCTTTTAAATGCTTTAAACACATGTTATTTATGAATGATTAAGGGTTACATCCTTGACAATTGCCAGAAAAAGGGTTTTAGGATTGTGTCTTGTTTCATAAACATTTTCAGGGTTGTTAGATGCCTGCATTTCAACTGCAGGAGTGCCAGGATGGGTACCGTTTCATTTCAGGGTTGTAGACTCACCCCCACTTGCCCCACTTGCCAGAATCATGTGATCCCTCTTCCTCAGTTCCCATCACAAGCGCCATCATCTTCCTTTTTTTTTTTTTTTTGTGACATTTATGATGTCATATTCCATCATCTACTTCGCCATCATAATGGAGCATATGTGTTCTGCTCATTGAAA
This sequence comes from Conus betulinus, assembly GCA_016801955.1. Taxonomy (NCBI): domain Eukaryota; kingdom Metazoa; phylum Mollusca; class Gastropoda; order Neogastropoda; family Conidae; genus Conus; species Conus betulinus. The sequence continues at coordinate 146,270 of JADBJO010000801.1, read as the reverse complement.
ACTATGTCTGTGATGTATGTAATCCGTTCCAGGTGTTGTTAATTGCCTGTTATGATTTGTTCTTTAATTCCCTGTGGAAGTTGGCAATGGAATCGGATACAATGTTTGAGTTTACTGAGATAGTGTAGGATGCAAGAAGGACATGGAGATTTCCGATGACATGAGGGTTATGTGTGATGTAACGATATAGAGATTGTAAATGACATTAGGATTGTGTGTGGTGTAAAGATTATAAGATTTTGTACATTTGGATTGTGCATGATGTAAGGATATGGAGATTGTAACAGTAGGATTGTGTGGGTATGATGTAAGGACATGGAGATTATAACTGTAGGATTGTGTGGGTATGATGTAAGGACATGGAGATTAAACTGTAGGATTGTGTGGGTATGATGTAAGGACATGGAGATTATAACTGTAGGATTGTGTGGGTATGATGTAAGGATGTGGAGATTATAACTGTAGGATTGTGTGGGTATGATGTAAGGGATATGGAGATTATAACTATAGGATTGTGATGGATGTATGAATATCAAGATTGTGTTTTTGATGTAGGATTGTGTGTGATGTGTGGACACGGAGATTGTAACAGTAGGATTGTGTGTGGTGTAAGGACATGAAGATTGTGTACGACACTAGGATTACATCTGAAGTAAGGATATGAATTTAACATTGCATATGACACAGGATTACATCTGTTGTAAGGATATGAACAATGGGTATGACATTAGAATTCTGTATCAGATAAGGATATGGAGATCGTAAGTAACACTTGAATTGTGTACAATATAAGGATGTGGAAATCATAAATGACACTAGGATTGTGTATGAAAGAAGGACACAGTGATTTGCATGTGACATTAGGATTGTGTCAGACGAACTGATATTGAGACCAAAAATCATGTTAGGGTCGTTTTTAAAGTTAAAAAAAAAAAAAAGAAAAAAAAGGAATCATAGATTACAAATGACATCTGAAAAGTGTATGATATAATGATAATTACGAAGATTGTACATGATATTTGGATAGTGTATACTTGAAGGAAATGAGGAGATTGTAAATCAGATCAGTGTCGTAGATTTCAAGGGAATGCTTGTATGCTATAGCTGACTTAAAAAAAAAAAAATGATGGATAGAATAGAATTGGTTTTGTTCTGCATTATTCTTTTTTTGCTGTCATATTAGAAAAATTTCATTCACAAAAGATTGTGTGTGCTAATTTCTGAAACCATGCTGAAGTGGATATGAATTCTGGCTCATGTTTGTAAACAAAGTGAGTTTGTATAATCACCCATATTTGGCTGTGTGGGCTTGTGTGTGTGTGTGTGTGTGTGTGTGTGTGTGTGTGTGTCCCATATCTTGAACTGAATCCAAAAAAAATGTGTATAACATATATGGTTTAGGAAAACTGCCATTGTTTCACAGTTTACTGTAACCGCTGTGAAATGGATGACATTGTTTTGTTTTCATTTTCAGAACAAAATATGTGGAGTGTGCTAAACTGACAGAACATAGGCGTGGTCATTGTTAAGTTGGGATCAATAGTGTCTGATAAATGAAAAGTTGAGAACCCGTAGGAGCCTGCTTAAAACTTCGACACTTGCAGACATGAATATACAGATAGTACCTTTGCATGCACACATGCACATACACACATGTACATGCATGCACATATGCACACTTACGCATACATGCACACATACATACACACACACACACACACACACACACACACACACACACACACACACTCGCTCACACACCAGGCCACATCACATCACATTACATCACATCACATCAACATAATATGCACATTGCTGAATTCTTGCACACAACATGCATGGGCACGCATACATGGGACTGCTGCAAGGAAATATAATCACACATGAACACATATACTAACACACGCATCAACATGCTTGTGCGCATGCACATGCATGCGTGCGTGTGCGTGTGCTAACACACACACACACACACACACACACACACACGTGTGTGTGTATACACATACATACAAACGTAATGTATGTAAGAACTATTGAACAAATGTTTAAAGGCCCCAAAGACAAAAAGATTAGTGGTACATGTTTGATTTTATTTGGCCAGGTATTAAAATGGTTTGTTAGTGTTACTTTTTGTGTACTTAAGGTATGACTATGTAGTGTAAATGTGAGTCTTATTTCTACTGTCTTTCCTTTCTATCATTTTCTTTTTATCTGTTTCATTTTTTTTCATTTTTTTTTTTTCTTTCTGCCTTTTGTTTTGTTTCCTTTCAGTCTACTTCTTCTTTTATTTTTTCTCTTCTGTTTTTTGTGTCTTCTTTCCTTCTTTCTTACATAACCTTTTTCTCTTTTTCCCCCTTCTTTCTTTCATTTGTTGTCTTCTCTCCCCTCACCTTTTTGCTTCCTTCTCTTTCTTTCATCTCTGTTTGTTTTGTTTGTTTGTTGGTTGGTTTTGTTTTGTTTTGAGGGGGATGGGGGTGCTCATTCTTTTTTCCTTCAGTCTTTCTTTCTGCAGTTACATTTTATTTATTTTTTCTGTAGTTACGTTTTTTATTTATTTATTTATTTTTTTCATATCTTTTCTTTTAATTCTATCACTTGGTCACTCTTTCATTCCATGCGTTTAATATACTTGTCTCCATGAATCAACCATGGAATGTGAGAGGTCAGAGGGAATGCTGAGGCGTGGTATGGTCTGATTGAGGGAGTTCCCTCCTGAACCAACAAGCTGTCTTTGTTGTCATCTCGTCGTCACACACTCGATTGTTCTGCTGTTCAAAACCTGTGTATTGGAAGACTGGTTCCTGTTGGGTTGCTCTATTCTCCATCGTAAATGTGAATGACATTCATGTTTGTTTGTTTGTTTTTCAAATTGTTTATGACCTCTTCGTTGTGAGTTGTTTGCAGAAAAGGTCAGCTGTACTTTGGTTCGCTTGTCAGGATTTGGTTGCTGTTCTGATTAAACCATCCCCAAGAGAACTTGATGACTTTGTCATGAGAAGGTTGCGAGCCCCTTCTTTTACAAAGTGGTGTGATTTGTTTGGTAAATAAACGTCAGAGTTCAGGGTTACAACAAAGGTCATGTAACACAGTTTGAATAAATGAAAATTGCCTCAGAGCTGTGAAAAACAAAACAAAACTAAACAAAACACAGCGTATCTATTAATGTGAAAAAGATGATTTTATCCTGGAACTTTGGGTCAGTGAAATAGTTCAATGCCATGTGTCAGCAAGAATAGCAGAACTATGCATGGCTTCCGGACATCTTGTGTTTCTACGCCATTGGTGGAGCACAAGGACTTGGAAGTGAAAAGTCCAGCAGACGACAGAAAAATGAGGGTCATGTGGATCGTGCTGTAATATAAAAAGAAACGGACACTGGAATCTGTCTCTAAGACTACCGTGAATGAAAGACATGTCCCTAAAAGCTTTCGCTATGAGGACGTAAAACTCAACTATTTTCGGAATCTTGTCTGCTGGGAGTTTCGGCGTGCCCCTGTAATCCGGCTACCTGGAGGCTTGAGATCAGGGACGGTTTGAGGGCGGGGTCCTGCCAGCGGGCGTGCCATGTCGATCAGGTGTCCACACTAAGCCTGGCATCAATATGGACTTTGGGGGGAGCCTCGGTGGCCCAGATTGTCTAAGGAGAGCCGCACTGGCCCAGGCTGGAATCTTTCTGCCAAGACTACCGCGAAAGAGCATGATCATAAAAGGTATTGCTGTGAAGACGTCAAACTCTACTATATCTGGAATCTGTCTCTGAGTCAGTTACAGTATGGGTCAAAGGTCGGACTGTGTGATGAATATCTTTTGGTAATGGCTGATCTGACGACAAAAGCCAGGTGCAGCTTTGAGTGTAATAGAGAATATATAGCGTTTTGGGCCTAAACTGTAACTGTGGATTTGGACCTAAACTAATCACAGGTATGGTAAGTAAACTAGGAACTTATGATCGATGAACCAGTTATTTGTTTGATCAAGGGAACTCTTGATTTTGCATCATCAGTAAAACCGTGCATGTAGTGGTAATTTGTTGTGACAGTTTTGCTATTTCTAATGCGATGATATTTAAAGTCACGAGGACTCGTAATCGGGGAAGGATGGGGCGGGCGGGGGGGGTAACGGAAGCCCAGAAGTCATTTCTGTTGAAAGTCAGACAGAGCCCAAGGGTGAAGGTTCAAGTCCACTTCCGAAACAGTGTCTTTGGTTCTACTTGTCCAAAAGCGATAACCCCGTACAATCTCTTACCTCGTGGCCCCACCTTTACACCTTGATACTCAACAAGCCTCCTCCACCTCTTTATACCTTAATGATCAGCAAGCCTTCATCCCTTTACACCTTAATACTCAAAAAGCCTCCTCCCCCTCCCTTTACACCGTGATGATCAACAAGCCTCCTCCCTCCCTTTACACCTTGATGCTCAACAAGCCTCCCTCCCTTTACACCTTGATGATCAACAAGCCTCCTCCCTCCCTTTACACGTTGATGATCAACAAGCCTCCTCCCTCCCTTTACACCGTGATGATCAACAAGCCTCCCTCCCTTTACACCTTGATGATCAACAAGCCTCCTCCCTCCCTTTACACCGTGATGATCAACAAGCCTCCCTCCCTTTACACCTTGATGATCAACAAGCCTCCCTCCCTTTACACCTTGATGCTCAACAAGCCTCCTCCCTCCCTTTACACCTTGATGCTCAACAAGCCTCCTCCCTCCCTTTACACCTTGATGCTCAACAAGCCTCCTCCCTCCCTTTACACCTTAATACTCAACAAACCTCCTCCCTCCCTTTACACCTTGATGCTCAACAAGCTCTCCTCCCTCCCTTTACACCTTGATGCTCAACAAGCCTCCTCCCTCCCTTTACACCTTGATGCTCAACAAGCCTCCTCCCTCCCTTTACACCTTGATGATCAACAAGCCTCCTCCCTCCCTTTACTCCTTAATACTCAACAAGCCTCCTCCCTCCCTTTTACACCTTGATGATCAACAAGCCTCCTCCCTCCCTTTACACCTTAATACTCAACAAGCCTCCTCCCTCCCTTTACACCTTGATGATCAACAAGCCTCCTCCCTCCCTTTACACCTTGATGATCAACAAAGCCTCCTCCCTCCCTTTACATCTTGATGCTCAACAAGCCTCCTCCCTCCCTTTACACCTTAATACTCAACAAGCCTCCTCCCTCCCTTTACACCTTGATGCTCAACAAGCCTCCCTCCCTTTACACCATGATGATCAACAAGCCTCCTCCCTCCCTTTACACCTTGATGCTCAACAAGCCTCCCTCCCTCCCTTTACACCTTGATGCTCAACAAGCCTCCTCCCTCCCTTTACACCTTGATGATCAACAAGCCTCCTCCCTCCCTCCCTTTACACACCTTGATGCTCAACAAGCCTCCTCCCTCCCTTTACACCTTGATGCTCAACAAGCCTCCTCCCTCCCTTTACACCTTGATGCTCAACAAGCCTCCTCCCTTCACACCTTGATACTCAACAAGCCTCCTCCCTCCCTTTACACCTTAATCAACAAGCCTCCTCCCTCCCTTTACACCTTGATGATCAACAAGCCTCCTCCCTCCCTTTACACCTTGATGCTCAACAAGCCTCCTCCCTCCCTTTACACCTTGATGCTCAACAAGCCTCCTCCCTTCCTTTACACCTTGATGCTCAACAAGTCTCCTCCCTTTACACCTTGATGCTCAACAAGCCTCCTCCCTCCCTTTACACCTTGATGCTCAACAAGCCTCCTCCCTCCCTTTACACCTTGATGCTCAACAAGCCTCCTCCCTCCCTTTACACCTTGATGCTCAACAAGCCTCCCTCCCTCCCTTTACACCTTGATGATCAACAAGCCTCCTCCCTCCCTTTACACCATGATGATCAACAAGCCTCCCCCTCCCTTTACACCTTGATGATCAACAAGCCTCCTCCCTCCCTTTACACCTTGATACTCAGCAAGCCTCCTCCTCCTCCCTCCCTTTACGCCTTGGTGATCAACAAGCCTCCTCCCTCCCTTTACACCTTGATGATCAACAAGCCTCCCTCCCTTTACACCTTGATGCTCAACAAGCCTCCTCCCTCCCTTTACACCTTGATGCTCAACAAGCCTCCCTCCCTTTACACCTTGATGCTCAACAAGCCTCCTCCCTCCCTTTACACCTTGATACTCAACAAGCCTCCTCCCTCCCTTTACGCCTTGGTGATCAACAAGCCTCCTCCCTCCCTTTACGCCTTGGTGATCAACAAGCCTCCCTCCCTTTTACACTTTGATGCTCAACAAGCCTCCCTCCCTCCCTTTACACCTTAATACTCAACAAGCCTCCTCCCTCCCTTTACGCCTTGGTGATCAACAAGCCTTCTCCATCGCTTTACAGCTTGATACTCGGCAAGCCTCCTCCATCGCTTTACATCTTGATACTCTACAAGCCTCACAAACACACACGCACACACACACACACACACACACACACATACGCGCGCGCGCACCCGCACAGGCGCGCGCATACAGGGGCAGGAAATTAGACACGTTCTGTTCCAGTTTGATAGTGAAAGGAAATCTTATATGAGGCAGAGAGAGCAAAAACAGTAAATAATGAACAAGTAGAGTAAACTTTTGCTCTCATGATGAAATAAATACAGGCCCGTAACTCGAAACGAATGCTGCTCACGACTCGGAACCGCCTAGCAGAAATGACAACACAGAGCACACAAGGAGCGGATGTGTTGGTTTCAATAGATAGACTGAGTGGGAAACAAACCTACGTTCGTGTGTTGTGTTGTTTTTGTTTGTTTTTGTTTTGGAGGGATGTAGTCATAGACTCAGTTTTGGTAAAAGCATTGCATTATCTTCACACCAGTTTTTTTTTTTTTTTTTTTTTTTTTTTCATGAGACTTTGTTGTAAGCGATCATTAATATCATCAATATAGGCCTATTTGTCAGCTGTATGTGTAATACCGTCATCAGCAAACAATTTCCATGACACATTGGTATTTGAAATATGTAATGGTAGGTCATTAACAAACAGGCAAAAGAGGAGGGGGCCTAAATAGAACCTTGTGTTACCCCTATCTGGACTAACTTTTCAGCAGAATAGGATCCATTCAGTAAGACTTGTTGATATGTTTCCAAGATAAGTCTCAAAGAAAGCCGTTATTGTGGGCTTTTGGTTTGCATATAAATCTTGACTTACAGTATGTCATGGTTAACGAGATAAAAAGCTTTTATAAAGTCAAGGACTATTACACAGTTAGTTAAGACTTGTTCATTGCAGACAGCCATGTGCGTAACAAACGTCTTAAGCTGTGTGACAGGAATGTCCGGGTCAAAAACCAGACTGCAAAGGGAGGATGAGGTTATGTTTTTCCAAGCGGCTTAAGAAATTTTTTGTATACGTGTTTTTCTATAGGTTTAGATGATGTTGATGAAAGGGATATGGGTCAATAGCTTTTTATTTCCGTGACTTCTTTTGTTTTAGGAACAGGTACTATGTTTGCTTTCTTTAAAGCTACTGAAAAGGCAAAGTAGATACATAGGTCAGGCTTTCCGCTCTGTAGACTATAGATAATTTCAATGTTCTCGAATTGATTTTGTCTGGCCCTGAAGCTTTTTTTTTTTCATTGAGGTTATTAGTTTTCCAACTTCATGGGGGATTAGTGAATGGTTCGCCTCCATTCGTCTTCTGTTTACAAAACGTGAGAGAGAGAGAGAGAGAGAGAGAGAGAGAGAGAGATCAACACACACACGCGTCACCCTCAACTCGCACACAAACACAGACTCCCCGCGCTAGAGAGAGAGAGAGAGAGAGAGAGAGAGAGAGCACACACACACACACACACACACACACACACACACACCGTCCAGTTGCGTAACGAGTTAGCAAGTACACAGTCTGGGTTCAACTAGATTTGACCGGTTCCGAGACAAATTCACACAACGCGGCAACGGGCAACGCGTCCCCGTTATTTGGGAGAAAGTGATGGGGATAGAGTGGCGGGAGGAAAGGGAGAGCAGAGTTGGGGTGGGGTGAAGAATGTGTGAATAGCAAGGGGACAGGGAAGAGGGGGAAGGTAACCGGGGGGGGGGGGGGGGGGGGGAGGAAGAGGAGGCCTTTGGTTGGAGAGCAGGCCATAGGCGATTGATGACATGGTATGGGAATATAGCAGCTTCAAAAATGTTGGCCCGCCATTGTCCTGAGTAAACTTTATTTACGTGATCATTAGGCCTAGTTATTGAAAACAGCGTTTTCCCACAAAAATGTCCTGTTCTGATTAACTTGCTGTTTCTTTAGGAAAATGAATGTCAACTTGGAAATGGCTGTTTTTGTTCGATACTTACTTGTTTTTGCGCGAACAATGCTTCGGTGTGTGTGTGTGTGTGTGTGTGTGTAGAGGGATGGGGAAGGGTGAGAGTGTGGAGGGAAGGGCTGTTTTGTAGGATAAATAGCTCATTTCACGGAAACATAACTTCTCCAAAGATCACACCTTTTTGCAGCTTGTATGCTACCATAGGAGAAGGCACTGCTTGTCTAGGGTGAGAGATGGGGTGGTGGGGGGGATGGGGGTTTGGGGAGTAAGGGGAGGGGGGGTTTGACGGTTACTATTGATGCGATCGTTTCCGCAATTCGGGAGGTAAAAAAGTTTAGGTTGTAAACAATATGCGCGCGCGCGTGCGTGCGTGCGTGCGTGCGAGCGCGTGCGTGCGCGCGCGTGCGTGCGTGCGTGCGCGCGCGTGCGTGTGTATGTGTGTGTGTGTGTGTGTGTAGTGCACGCGAGCGTGCTCATGTGTATATGTGTCTGTGCCTGTGTATGTAACTCTCTCTCTCTCTCTCTCTCTCTCTCTCTCTCTCTCTCTCCCGTGAGTGTGTGAGTGTATGTGTGTGTGTGTGTGTGTGTGTGTGTGTGTGTACGCGCGCGCGCGCGCGCGTGAGAAGATGTGCGTGTCTGTCTGCCTGTGTCTGTGTCTGTGTCCATTCCAGAAAAGAGGTTTGTGGGCCACTGACCGAGTTGCAGACAATTGGACAATTAACACAACCGACATGGGGCTTGGAGCCAGCGGTCTCGGTAGCTCGCTCGTTCACTCAGTCCGCGGCATTCCAGTAGCTCACTGAACTGGCGGCCGAACTAACATGTGTTACAGAAGAGGATAGGGGGGACACGAGCGTGGAGAAAGAGACAGACAAGGCCATACAGACAGGCAGACTACACGGACAGATAGAGACACAAAGAAAAAAGCCAAGTGAACCGACAAAATTATACAAAAGGTGCTCCGTAAGCTGTGTTGGTGACCACGAAAGTCCATGTGGGAGTGTCAAAGCGTGTGGTTAGTGTGTACAGGAGATGAGATTGTTGTTGTTGTTTTTGTTGTGGTTGTTTTTTTTCGCTGCGCCTGTTTAGCGGCAGACGGGCTAACACCACAATTGACAAAGCGAAATATAATGTCATGTCATGTCATGTCATAGAAAAGACAACCTCTCTCTCTCTCTCTCTCTCTCTCTCTGCGCGCGCATGTGTGTGCGCATGTGTGTGTGTGTGTGTGTGTGTGTGTGTGCGCGAGGGGGGGGGGGGGGGGGGGGGGCGACTGCGCGTGCGTGCCTGCGTGCGCGCGCGCGCGCGTGTGTGTGTGTGTGTGTGGACGCGCGCACGCTAGTACGTGACTTTGTTGACGTCTTCAACCTGGAAGCTAGCCCGTTTACAGTTGACATCCCGGATTCCATTAAACACTGACAGTACAACAACACTGACATCTGCTGCTGCTGCTGCTGCCGTGCTGCCGCTGTCGCTGCCCCCTGCAGCTACTACTATAACTATACTTCTACAACCACTACAACAACAACTGCTACCACTATTATTACCACTACTACTACTGCTTTCGCTGCTGCTGCTACTACTGCTGCTGCTGCTGCTGCTGCTGCTACTACTACTACTACTGCTGCTGGTGCTGGTGCTGGTGCTGCTGCTACTACTACTACCACTACTACTACCACTATCACCACCCACCACCACCATCATCATCACCACCACTACCACCGCTACTACTACTACTACTACTACTACCACCACTATTATTACAACCACTACTTTTACTGCAACTACGACTTCTGCTGATGCTACTACTACTACTATAACTACCACCACCGCTACTACTACTACCACCACTACTACTGCTACCACTACTACTACTGCTGCTGCTACTTTTACTGCTACTGCTGCTGCTGTGCTGCTGCTGCTGCTTCTGCTATTTCTACTACTACTACTTCTACTACTACTTCTCCTATTGCTTCTACTACAACAGCAACTACTACTACTTACAGTACTACTGCTACAATTTACGCAGTGTCGTCCCAAACGCAATAGAAACAGATGGCGCAGGCCAAATGACATATGAAATGATAAGTAATCAAAAAGCAGTGAAGGCTGAACGTCATGATGGTTAAAAGCAGTAAAAGTTATGAAGACTTAGTAGGCTTAGTAGGTGGTGTCCTGCGTATGTTGGATCAGAACAGGCACCACTGAACACCACTGAACACCACTGAACATCACTGAACACCCACTGAACACCACTGAACATCACTGAACACCACTGAACACCACTGAACATTACTGAACACCACTGAACACCACTGAACATCACTGAACACCACTGAACACCACTGAACACCACTGAACATCACTGAACACCACTGAACACCACTGAAGTGACTGGGCGGTGAGTGCAGTGTCTCCTCCGGTGGGTTGCCACTTGACGACTTGACATTGACTGCTCCCTGTGGATTGCCGGTGCCGGGGTTGCGGCGGAGCCGACCGGGATGTGGCTGTGGACGGGGTGTCGGAATGAGCGGCGTGGGTGCACTGCCTCTGAGGTGGCGTACAGGTTGGGACAGCAAAAAAAAAAAAAAAAAAAAAGTTGTGGAGACTGAACGACATGAGTAGTTAAAAGTAGCCAAAAGTAATGACGGCTGAACAACATGATGGTGAAAAGTAGTCAAAAGTAGTGAAGGTCAACGATATGATGGTGAAAAGTAGTCAAAAATAGTGAAGGTTGAACGACATCTATGGTAAAAAGTAGTCAAAAGCAGTGAAGACTGAACGACATGATGGTAAAAAAGTAGTCAAAAGTAGTGAAGGTTGAACAACATGGTGGTAAAAAGTAGTCAAAAGTAGTGAAGGTTGAACAACATGGTGGTAAAAAGTAGTCAAAAGTAGTGAAGGTTGAACAACATGATGGTAAAAAGTAGTCAAAAGTAGTGAAGGTTGAACGACATAAATGGTGCAAAGTAGTCAGAAATAGTAAAAGCTGAAAGACATTTGAAGTGAAAAGTAGCCCAATGAAGTACAGGCTGAATAACAAGCATTTAAAAGTTACACACGTACAGAGACACGCGCGCATGCACAAACACACACACACACGCACGCACGCACGCACTCAAACGCAAATGCGCGCTCACTCACACATACATAAATGCACTCGCGCGCACACGTGCGAGCGGGCACACACACACACACACACACACACACACACACACACACACGCACACAGGCGCCTGCACGCGCAAACGCACATACATACACATGTACACATGTACACAAACACACACACACACACACACACACACACACACACACACACACACACTCACACGCGCGCGCGCTCACAGACAGACAGGCACACACGCACACACGCACACACACACACACACACGCCCACACACACACACACACGTACGCAAACGCAAAGGCGCGCTAACTCACACATACATAAATGCACTCGCGCGCACACGTGCGAGCGGGCACACACACACACACACACACACACACACACACACACACACACACACACACACACACACACACACAGGCGCCTGCACGCGCAAAAACGCACATACATACACATGTACACACACACACACACACACTCACACGCGCGCGCGCTCATAGACAGACAGGCACACGCGCACACACACACACACACACACACACACACACACACACACACACACACACACACACACACACTCACACACACACACACACACACTCACACAGTGCTGTGACTCCGTTTTTTTTTTTTTTTTTGTTTTTGGCAGGGTATGGGTGTGTTACGTTTTGCTTTTTTCAATGAAAAAAAATACTGAACCATAATCGTCACACGGCAACGATGGTGAAGGCGAGGGCGGGTGTTTCGGGGGGGGGGGGGGGGGGGGGGGGGGGGGGGGGGGGGGGACAGAGGGACAGACAGACAGACAGACAGACAGACAGACAGACAGACAGACAGACAGAGACACAGAGAGAAGCATGGATAATGAATTGCCAGGGTCAGGATTTAAAATTCAAATTTTGGTGAATCATTTCTTTCTCTCTCTTTGTTGACGGGGGCGATAATCGAGTAATAAAAACAAGCCGGGTTTGTGTTGCTGCAGGTTGTTGTTGTTGTTGTTAATTTTTTCCCCTCAGTTTGAGGGGCATGGAGTTCGAGTCTCAGCAGTTATTGATGGCTGGCTGAAACGTAAGCTTCAGCCGCATTTTTTTTTTTTTTTACTGATCGCCCCAGTCAAAACAAGTGTTTGCAGACCTACAAACTAGGTGATCCCTCTTCATGTGTATATACTTCTTTCAAGGATTATAAATGAAGCAAAGAAACACAACGGTGTCACTGAGTTGGTATCCACCTTCGACTTCCGTTCAAATAACCAACATGCACCAAGCTTTGGAAAAGGGAGTGAGCATCGTTACGCATTCGTTGTTGTTTATTCAAATGCTGTTGAACACACACGGTGTCAATGTAGTTTGTTCATGCGCCTGTCATTAAAATACTGTAATGAACACTCCGTGGCAATATCATTCGTCATACAATGTGTCACTGAGATACTGTCATGAGCACTCAAACACACCAGCAGTATCATTGTTCATGTGTCAATGTTTCATTGAAATGCAGTCATGAACATTCAGACAGAAGCAGTGTTGTACGTATGTCATGTGTTGTACATTATATCGATGTGTCATTGAACTGTAGTGATGAACATTCAGACATCAACAATATTGTTGTACATATGTCATGTGCCATTGAACTGTTGTGATGAACGTTCAGTCATCAGCTATATTGTTGTACATATGTCATGTGTCATTGAACTGTTGTGATGAACATTCAGACATCACCAATATTGTTGTACATATGTCATGTGTCATTGAACTGTTGTGATGAACATTCAGACATCAGCAATATTGTTGTACATGTGTCATTGAACTGTTGTGATGAACATTCAGACATCATCAATATTGTTGTACATATGTCATGTGTCATTGAACTGTTGTGATGAACATTCAGACATCAGCAATATTGTTGTACATATGTCATTGAACTGTTGTGATGAACATTCAGACATCAGCAATACTGTTGTACATATGTCATGTGTCATGAACTGTTGTGATGAACATTTAGACATCATCAATATTGTTGTACATATGTCATGTGTCATTGAACTGTTGTGATGAACATTCAGTCCGCTTCAGTATTGTTGCTCATGAGTCTCCAAACACCTTATACACTTTTTCCTCAATTCTATAAGGTTTACATGGAAATGTTAAGATGGATCATCATCTAACCCCACTTAACATGATATTAACACGCAAATACACTGTATCAGAACACAAAATGAACACGCAAAAAAAAACAGTGGCTCAGGAGACGATGCAGTCACTGTTTTGGTGAATGCCAACCTCTGCATCATCCCTCGCACTCTCTCTCTCTTTCTCTCATATGCATACATGCATGTATGTATGTTTGTATGTATGCATTTGCACAGACAGGCAGACAAACCGATCGATCGACAGATAAATAGAAAGATAGTGGATAGATAGATCTACGATTCAAAAGCAGAAGAAAGCTTGGTTCTCAGCACAGGCCTACCCTTAAAATATTAATCGATGGTGTCCTCCTAGTGCGTCCTTTGCATGCGTGCGTGTGTGTGCGAGCGCGCGCGTGTGTGTCTCTGAGTGTGTGTGTTTGAAATGGTTTGTAAAATTGTGACAAGAAGACTTACACAGACTGCAACATTGCTTAATCCACGCCAAATGACAAACACACTCGCAAAACACATTATTTGACGGTTTGAAATATGAATGTGTGAAATGATGAGAGCACACCGTTACTCCGCTTTGGTTGAACAGGTCATCAATACTGATCTGCAGGACTGGCTGCTCCATGAATCTACATTGAATATTCAAACGATTGTGGTAGAGCAGACGATAAGGTTTCTCCCGCATGTTCGTACGAAGTCGCGTTCCGATTGGTTGGTATGATGACACGTGCATTCCGATTGGCTAATAATCTTCTCAAAAAAAACGATTGAGGCTTCTTTGGCAGACGACATCAGTGCATCTGTTCCTTTATCATCATTTGTCCCTTTTCTTTTTTTTGTTTTTTAATTTTCACATTTGATAGGAGGAATGGTTTCAATTGTCTTCTCAGCCTTGTAGCCAAGAATGGCACAGCAAGACTCCCCTACGTATGCTGAAATTAAAGACAAGCAGCCGGAAACAGCACTCTGCTACTTCGTGCAGACTAAAAGAAAAAAAAAAAAAGAATTACGGTGTACCTGTTTACGTGTGAGGTAGGTCATTAGCTTACATGCAGACATACGTTGGACGATGACAGAAAACCGATCCGTTTATGACGCACGGGGAAGGAAATGAATGGGGTGGGGTGGGGGTGGGGGGCTAGGGTGAGGAATACATACATAACTGAAATATAAACACATTTTCACGCACCAGTTGGAAGACGTTGGGTTTTAGGGGCATGGCAAAAAGTGAGCGGGGTAAATGTTTAGAAAAGATTTCCTTCCTGAATTCTAGACGAAATTTATCTCGTGCACCAACTTCCCTCATTTGTGTCTCACCACTTTTGATCATGGTGCGTTTTCTAGCATCAAGTTCGATGGCCCTCATCTTTGTCACCATTAGGATCATCGACGTTTCTAACACACAAGTTCTGTTCTCTCTTCTGTGTGTCGACACTTTTGTCCTTTCTAGGGTAAATCCGATTTCTGGCGTCTATGTTAGTACGCTTGCAATTGGTGCCTTTTCTAGCATGAATTCAGTTTCCCCCAATTGCTTGTATTCGTGATGACTGTCCTTTCCGACGTAAGTTTTGTTCTCCTCATCTGTGGCTACACTTTTTTGATGACTATGCTTACCGACGTACATTCTATTTCCCTCATCTGTCTCTACTCTTGTGATGATTGTCCTATCCAACATACGTCAATTTTGTCACATCTGTCTATACACTTGTGTTAATCATTCAGTAGGCCTACTATGTCTTGGATTTGTATCTCTATACTTGTAACTGTATTTTTGTCCTTTATGACAGATCACTTCTCTCAATTGCATCTGTGCTCTTGTAATTGTTATCCTTTCTAATTAGTTCTCTTTTTCCTAATGTGTGTCTCAGTGCTTGTAAACTGGCTTGTCTTTACAAAAATATCTGTTCTTTCTCTCTTATTATTGTCTGTACACTTGTGATAATTTGTTTCCCCAACAGGCAAGTTCTATTTTTTTCTCGTCTGTGCCTCTGCGCTTATAATTCTCGTCCTTTCCAACATATCTGTTTTGTTTCTCTCATTTGTGTCCGTATTCTTGAAAATATTTGTCCTTTACTATCTCTCGTTTTTGAGTCAGTTATTGTCCTTTTTTTTACATCGCAGTTCTCTCTCTCTCTCTCTCTCTCTCTCTCTCTCTCTCTCTCTCTCTCTCTCTCTCTCTCTCTCTCATTTGTTTCTTTACGCTTGTAATCTTCATTTTTTCTTTTGTTTTGTTTAATGTGTTGATTCTGTTTCTCTCATCTGTGCCCGTACTCGTGGTAATCTATTCATTGTTCTAACACATCAGTTCTATTTCTCCTAGCTGTGTCTCTATACTCGTGATCGTAGGTATATGACACATAAGTCTCATCTCACTCATATGTCTTGTTATAGTTGTGGTCAGTTTTCCCCGTAACACACACCACTTGTTTATCTGTCTTCTGTGTCTACACTTGTGATCGTGTTTTCCAGTGTGTGTAAGTGTACCCGGCGGAGAAGGATATTGTTTTTACTTTTGTGTGTGTGTGTGTGTGTGTGTGTGCGTGTGTGTGTGTGTGTGTGTGTGTGTGTGTGTGTGTGTGTGTGTGTGTGAGAGAGAGAGAGAGAGAGAGAGAGAGAGAGAGAGAGAGAAGGAGGGGATGGAGGGAAAACGGGGGCGTGGAAGTGGGGGAGAGTAGGGGAGGGGGAGGGAGGCAGAAACGTTGGTGGTAGAGAGAGGTGCGCGGCATGTCTGAATCGATTCACTGTCAATTTCTCAACTGCGTTTGTTCGCGCAATGTTCATTCTCTTGACCTGCAAGAGTTCTGCAAAGTTATATTACTGTAATCGCTTCAAGCAGCTTAAATGGTTAATAAAATGTCCGCGCTGAATGAGGGTGTATTTAGAGTTTCAGAAACCCGTATGACTGTTTTGCTATTTTTTCGGGGACAGCAGTTGTTATCCTCCAGAAAGCAATGATGATAGGGAAAATCAGACATCGTGACTATTTTCCCACGGGAAACACTTATCACCCTTCCAAAAACAGTGACAACTGAGAAATACGCTGTTATCACCGTTTTCTTTATGAAAACTATTATCTAGTATCCTCCAGAGAACAGTGACAATAGGGAAATTAGTCGTCATCGCTATTTTCCCCAGGAAAAAAAAAAGCACAAACAAATAAAAAAACAGTTATTACCCTTAAAAAAAAAAACAGTGACGAAGAGGAAACCAGCGCTACTACTGTTTTCTCAAGGAAAAAAAAAAAAAAAAAAGAAAAACAGTAACAACCCGTTTTCCCGAAGGGGAAGAAAACGGTTATCTCCTTCAGAAAACAGCAATTACAGGGAAGTCAGTCATTATCACTGCTTTGCCAAGGAGAAGAGATATCAGTTTTCAGAAAACGGTAATGCTAGGGAAATCAGTTATGGTCACACGTTCTTTAAAGGAAGACATTTAATACACTTAAGAGAACAGCGCGATACCAGGGAAACCAGTTACCGTCATTTTTTTCTCGTGGGAAATAGTCATTTACTTTCAGAAAACGTTGATTATATGAAAATTAGTTGTTGTGACTTTCCTCGAGAAAAAAAGTCATCATCTTTCAAAGTGATATGCCTTATTATTACTTTTTCCGTAAGGAAAACAGTTATCACCCTTCAGAATACCGTGACAATAGGGAAATGAGTTATATATTACTTTTTACCTGGTGAAAAACAATTATCATCATTCCGAATACAGTTATGATAAGGACATGAGATATCATTATTCTATTTTCTTGAGCAAAACAGCTATCACTCATCAGAATACAGTGATAATAGGGAAATGAGTAATTAAGGCTGTTCCCCGAGTAACGCAGTCGTCATCCTTCAAAAAACAGTCATGTTGGGGAAAAACAGCTACAATCCTTATGGAAAATAGCAACACTACATCATTTCCCGGAAAATGGGTTTTATCGGTCTTTTCCTGTGGGTTTTTTTTTTTTTTTTTTTTTTTTTTTTTTTTTTTTTTTTTTTGTTTTTTTTTTTTTTTTAGCTTGCCGGGAGAACAGTGAAAACAGCTGTTGCTGACTTTCGAAGCTTGAATGTTCTCGTACACGCTCAGTAGGGCCAAAATCGTATTGCTGACGTCGTCTTTGTCTGCGTGCCGTTGCATGATTCAACATAGACGGTTTAGTTTGAACAGGCTAAGGTGGGCCGGACTGTCGTCGTCACGCATTGGTACCTCGCCATGCATCAGTGACAAAAACACAAACAAAGTTTTATGGACCATCCTCTTTCACCCAGCTTTGAGCTACACTGGAAAAAAAATGTCCTTTTGCGCTCCCCCCCCCCCCCCTCCCCCGCCCTTGTTTTCCCCCCATTCTCACATCCACCCCACTCCCTCTGCCATCTGTATCCTTAATGAACGTCTTTTCAAGTGTAATCAAGCAAGTGCGGGCGGCAGGGTGACGGTTGAAAATCTGCGTGGTTGATACGTGACAGGATCGGGACTTTCCTCTCTTCCAGCCTGTTGCTTCAATCTGAAGGAAAGGGCTGACCCACGCTTGTCCGTCAACTGTTAACCATTGTGTGGTATTGTAGAGTAGAGTAGAGTAGAGTAGAGTAGAGTGCACTGCAGTGCAGTGCAGTGCAGTATTATGCCATAGTATAGTAGCGTAGTATAGAATAATCTAGTACGGAGCGGTATAGTATAGTATAGTATAGTATAGTATAGTAAAGTATAGTATAGTATAGTATAGTATAGTGTAATATAGTGTAGTATAGTGTAGTATGGTATCGTACAGTACGATATAGTATAGTATAATATAGTGTGGCACAGTACAATAGAGTACGTGCAGTGCAATGAAGTTTTGTATAGTATAGGATAGTATCGTGCAAGACGATACAGTACAGTACAGTTTTCGGCTGATAATTCAAAAGTCCCGGTCATACACAGATTTCAGTTTGTGTGAGTGCGTATGTGCGAAGGTGCACGTGAGTGGTTGTGCATGTCTGCTTTCCCGTGTGTGCTGTGAATATCTGCTTCCCCGTGCCTGAGTATGCGGTTTGTATGCGTGTGTGTGTGTGTGTGTGTGTGTGTGTGTGTGTGTGTGTGTGTGCGCCTGTGCGCGCGCGCGCGCGCGCGTGTGTGTGTGTGTGTGTGTGTGTGTGTGTGTGTGTGTGTGTGTGTGTGTGTGTGTGTGTGTGTGTGTGTGTGTGCGTGCGCGCGTGTGTGTG
>JADBJO010000801.1:120000-122500 GCA_016801955.1 Conus betulinus | reverse complement strand
TCATCAACGTCTTCTTCTTGTTTTAACTCTCTCGAGTGGTGGTTTAAACTTTGTGTGTCATGAACGTCTTCTTGTTGTAACAAATCTTAAATAAATGTTAGCGAACTGAAAAAAAAAAAAAAAAAGTAGATAAACGAATCACAAGACAAAACACGACGCGTTCCGACCTCTTAAGTCTTCTTCAGGCAAGATACAAAACAATTAGGACAACGAAAATGAGCGAACAATCACTTATCTTAAATCAGTTCAGCGCAAATTAGGCGTTGAATGAAAATGAGGCTGTCAGAAGAGAGATAATGTATGAGTCAAGGTAGTAATGATGATAATTATATTACTGATAGGAATACTAATAATGGTAATTATGATCATAATATTGAAAAAAAAAAAAGAAAGACAGGGTTACTACCACTTTTGGTGATAACTTTTTCTTATCGTGTTAACTCTCTGGAGTGGTAGTTATGAAGAGAGCTGGATTCATCTCTGTTTGCAGCTGTAAGCTTGTTTCATCGTAGCCTTCCGTCAAGAAGAAGGAAATCTTAATCGATGCAGGGCCTAGGGAATAGTGAACATAAATATTGAACAAGCAGAACATTTTCTTCTTCCATGACGAAATTAATTAAACGCTCAGAACTCCAAACGAATGCTCTCTCTCTCTCTCTCTCTCTCTCTCTCTCTCTCTCTCTCTCTCTCTCTCTCTCTCTCTCTCTCTCCAACAATATAGACTTACAAAAAACAAACACAATATTAGATATTATTGTATACATACAGCAGACGTAACAGGATTACATTATGTGAAGACAAACTTCATGATAAGAAGAGCATAAACTTAAACTGCTATGCAATCCATGTGAATGGCGAAAAACCACACAGACGAATTTGAAGGCACATTATTATACACATTTAGATCTCTCTCTCTCTCTCTCTCTCTCTCTCTCTCTCTCTCTCTCTCTTCTCTCGCGCGCGCGCGCGCGCGCGCGCGCGCGTGCGCGCACGCTTTTTTTTCCTTAATACCTAAGATTTGTGAACGTTTAGCTCATTGCTTATTTGAGCGTGTATATTCGTATTAATAATAGTCGTTAACTGTTACTTTTTTTTTCAACCTAATATACACTAACAACGTTTTGGGAAAGGGAAGAGGAGTTCCAAACTACAACATGTGAACAGACGTTAAACTAAAGCGCACACAGGCGCCCGCGCACTCTCACTGACAAATGTCTCCTGGGTGGGCATGTAAAGTCATGACCACCTTAAGTTCTTTCTTCTTTCACTTTAAATCTGTCTTTCCCATCCTCTTATTCTATTTCTCTCTTTGCTGTATTTCATACGGCTCAAGGTTCGCTTGTTCACCTAGAAGAACATAATCCTTCCTCCTTTTTTTCCTTTCTTTTCTGTGATGAACCGGTCACAATGATAATCAACTTTTGACGCAGGCAAGATGCCATACGCAGCGTTTCTTTCTCCCACCAAGTCCCCCAACAGAGAGAGAGAGAACGATAACTCCGCGCAACACGGCCGACACGGTAACTTTGGACAAGACAGCTCCCCGTGTTTGACCAAGGCAAGGCTGTTACGTCACCGAACCTTCCCATGGCACCAATCAACGGCCAGGGGGCTTGTTGTGGTCCTCGACCACGTGAATGGGGGAAAGCTTGCCCAAGTTGCAGTTCACGTGTAGAGTGGGGACGACCACCACACACACGACACACACCAGAGACAGAAGTGACAACAGCGCCGGTTGAGGGAGCAGCTCGGTCCCACCGGCCGTCCTGACGGATGTCGTTGGAGAAAGTTGTTACTACGTGTTGAGCTGAGTTGTTCTGGTGGTTCGGGCGTGGGCACGGGAAAGTGCTTGCCCCCTACGTCTGAGGATGTCGAAGTCAGGACGCGATGCGACTGGTGATGCCACGGGAGTGGGTCCCCGGAGAGGGGCGTCTCCCTCGCGTGGTCTGGTCGACCGACAGGAGATTCTGAGGGTGAGATGCGTTTTGTGTGTTTGGCTGGCCTTAAACGTGGTCGACTGGCCGTTTTACGCTTTCTTTGGCCAGTTTATGTGTGTGGCCATATGTTTTGTCAGGCCTTTTGATTGTGTTGGCTTCGCCTTTTCATGGTTGTTAGCCATAGGCCTTGTCATGTTTGTTAGCCATAGGCCTTTTCATGGTTGTTAGCCATAGGCCTTTTCATGGTTGTTAGCCATTGGCCTTTTCATGGTTGTTAGCCATAGGCCTTGTCATGGTTGTTAGCCATAGGCCTTATCATGTTTCATCCAGTTTCAGTGTTGGGCCATTTTTTTGTTAGTATGACCTTTAGTTTTTGTTGCATTTGGGCCTTTTACGTGTATTTTTTTTTTTGTCATTTTATGCTTATCCGACCATTACGTTTTATGGTCTGTTTAGATGCGTATTGTTTCTTTATGCTTGTTTTGTCTCTTTCTCTTTGGGCGTAGCCGCGCGCGCTCTCGCTCGCGCGTCTGTGTCATGTGCACACACGAAAGCTCTTGTAT
>JADBJO010000801.1:110000-117500 GCA_016801955.1 Conus betulinus | reverse complement strand
GGAACGTTCCTCTGACGGCTCAGTACGACAGCTCTGGCTGTGACTGGTTGATCCTTTTCAACCATTACCAGGTCACAGGATTTCGGTGTCGCAGCGCCAGTCCACTTCAAGTTTTCCACGGAGGACTGTCAGTGGCAGTCACAGTGTGTCGGCATCACACTGAGTCTGCTGGCTGCGGTGCCGCCGTCTGTCACTTTCAAGACAACCGCCTTCAACCGGGGGGGGGGGAGGATTGGAGGAGGGGGGAGGGGCATCGTTGTCTGATGTCGACGTGTCGGTACAAACAGTTTCACTGACAGTGTTGGCAAGCAGCATGAAATAAGCTGGGCGAGGTCGAACACACACACACACACACACACACACACACACACACACAGAGCATATGTGCACAATCACACGCTCACACACACACACACACACACACACACACACCATGGAAAATGAAGATTGACTTGCCCTTTTCTCTCGGTTCGATGTGCGTCAGAGGATAGGGGGATCTTTGGCTCCCGTGGTCATACATTTCATTATAGTAAGTCATGTATGTTCAAATCCACTTGCTGATAACTGTACACCGCTTGTCATCTGGTGAAAAGTGGCTTACCAGCAAGTTTCCAGTGGTCAGTGCGCTACCAGCTATGGACAGTGGTTAAAGTCACTATCTCCTCCACACGCCTAAAGGACTTGACGAAGTCGCCGACATTGCGACTTGCTGTTAGCGCACACACACACACACACGTGTGTGTGTGTGTGCGCTAACAGCAAGTCGCAATGTCGGCGACTTCGTCAAGTCCTTTAGGCGTGTGGAGGAGATAGTGACTTTAACCACTGTCCATAGCTGGTAGCGCACTGACCACTGGAAACTTGCTGGTAAGCCACTTTTCACCAGATGACAAGCGGTGTACAGTGGAAATGTTCTCAGCCCGTACAGCAAGCTGATTCAGACGTTCAGAGGCGCGCGCACACACACATATACACTCGCGCACACACAAACGCTCGCGCGCGCGCACTCGCACACACACACAACACACACACACACACACACACACGCCATTGTTTTCTCACTGATAAAAAAAAACAACTGACAAGATGAGCGACGGCCAGTATGTTTGCACTTTGCGCTCTCACAAGATTTTGTGATGGATTCACATTTCTTAAATAAGTTACAAATAGTCAGTATTCCCTGCGATCACCCCAGAGAGAGAGAGAGAGAGAGAGAGAGAGAGAGAGAGAGAGAGAGAGAGAGAGAGATATTTACTCTTTAGATACTGAATACATTTTGTTACGATGAAGAGAGAGAGAGAGGTTATCCTGTTAAAATCTTGTAGCATTACTGTTTAAATACTGAATACATTTTGTTACGATGAAGAGAGAGAGAGAGAGGGGTTATCCTGTTAAAATCTTGTAGCATTGTTTCCACTCACTCGATGCCTGAAGTCACGCATGTCATCATTTTCACGTGGTGAAAGTTCACGGGATGAAAAAAAAAAAAAAAAAAAAAAATCCACGGGGCGCAAACTCGTCTGATCCTCCCACAGCTGTGCGCACTAGAGACGGCTCATACAGTGGTATGAACAGTCCGATCTGGCGCTTGAGAGACGGAAGGTCTGACCGGTGTTGTTGTTTGTCGGAGCACAATGACACTTTGATTGCCTGTGCCGTTATTACTGAAAGCATCGACAGCCTCATTTCTGGCAGTGCCGCGTTCAGTTTGATGTGAGAGCAAGCGGAGTAGGGGGGGGGGGGGGGGGGGGGGGGGGGGGGGACACGACAGGCAGGATGTGGAGGATGATACCTTTCGGAAAAGGGCAATTGTGCTGCAGCTGAACTGAAAAATGCGTCCTGCTGGCTGCCCAGCTAGGGAATGAGAGAGAGAGAGAGAGAGGAGAGAGAGAGAGAGAGAGAGAGAGAGAGAGAGAGAGCGCACACAGAGCACACACACACACACACACACACACACACACACACACACACACACAGAGAAGCAGACACGTTGGCAGACCGACCGATAAACAGCAGCCCTTGATACGGACAGAGGCTGTGGACTGTCTCTGACAACAAGCAGTCCCGTGGTCTAAGGGACACATGACCAAACAATCGGCTTGAGTAATTACGGTGATTGTGTTAAACGAAACACCACCACTCTCAATCTTATCTCCCCTCGCCTTTTCCGCGACTACCCCGTCGCCCCCCTCCCTCCCCCCCCCCCCCCCCCCCCCCCCCCTTTCCCGTCCTGCACACACGTGACGTGCGTGGTGGCTACCCAGTCAAGTTTTGTGTTATTGTTGTTACTGGCTTTTGTTGTAAAGTAGACCATTCACTGGGCGGTACAAGACTCGAAAGAAAAAGGGAGAGGAGGGGGGCGATAGCGGGATGGGAAGGGGGAGAGGGGGAGGGGGATAGCAAAAGAGAGGCTGTCTCTCTTTGAGACTTCCACTTGGGCTTCCCAAGTCACCCCTCCGTTCCCCCTTGCCACCCTAACCTCCTCCTCCTCCTCCTTCATACTCCCTCCCCCCTGCCCCCAATCCCCCCCCCCCCCCCCCCCCCCCCTGATAATTTTCAGTTTATTCTCTCCTTCCGGTAGGGTTCGTGTCACAATTGGTGTCATCTTTATCGGGGGCCGGGGGGGGGGGGGGGGGGGGGGGGGGGGGCAGGGGGGCAGCATTTACACGACTTTTTTTACCGATTCATATTTTCGCCAGTTTGCGCTAATACGTTTGTGGGGGAGGTGAAGGGGAGGGGTGAGTGGGAGGAGGGAATTTATGGAACCCCTTCCATGAATCAGTTTTTTTTTTTCCTTTTTTTTTTTTTAAAGAACGAAATGCTTGTCTTCTGTCGACGACTTTTAATCTGTGACCTTTGACTGATTGCTGTTCTGCCCACATCGGCGCTATTCAACTCGCCAGTGCATGCTAACAGCAAATCGCAATGTTGGCGACTTCGTCAAGTCCTTGAGGCGTGTGGAGGAGAACATCGGCGCTGTTCAGCTCACCAAAGCATGCTAACAGCAAGTCGCAATGTCGGCGACTTCGTCAAGTCCTTTAGGCGTGTGGAGGAGATAGTGACTTTAACCACTGTCCATAGCTGGTAGCGCACTGACCACTGGAAACTTGCTGGTAAGCCACTTTTCACCAGATGACAAGCGGTGTACAGTGGGAATTTTTTCAGCCCATACAGCAAGCTGATTCAGACGTTCAGACCCCGGT
This sequence comes from Conus betulinus, assembly GCA_016801955.1. Taxonomy (NCBI): domain Eukaryota; kingdom Metazoa; phylum Mollusca; class Gastropoda; order Neogastropoda; family Conidae; genus Conus; species Conus betulinus. The sequence continues at coordinate 114,297 of JADBJO010000801.1, read as the reverse complement.
GAGCTTGAAACGGAGCACAACTTAATGTTCATATGACGGAAGAAAGCCGTCGAAGGGATGTGTTCCACATTAATCCTTCTGACTCGGTCGCTTGCTCGTGTTACCAAGATTTTTTGCAGATGTGACGGATCTAAGCGGTGCTAAAAGGGCTTGTGCCTATTAGCGGCTATTGTCAAGTGTCTTGTGAGTGTCTAACTTCGTCAGAATCACCGTGACTGTTTTGATTAACCCCCCCCCCCCCCCCCCCTCAGCGTCTGCCAATCCCTGTTCAACTCTCCGCCCTTCCCAACCCCCTTACATACACCCCCCCCCCCCCTTTACCATCCCTTCTCTCTCCCGTCCCAGTCCAGTCTCCTAAGTTCCCCTCCCCCTCCCGCCCCCTCACCTTTTTTCTGCAGGACAAAGAAGCACAAAGACCGACTGAAAGGGGCGTGAAGTCCATTGGTGGACAAAGGGGGTACAGGTCTGAAGTCCATTGGTGGACAAAAGGGGTACAAGGGCTATCGTCTTGTACACGAAAGGGACATAAACATCGACAGTAAACATCGGTGCACAGTAACAGCAAAGCAAACGCGTAGAAGAAATCGAACTGACTGATTTCGAGAACCAGGTGTTTCAATATCATCTTGTTTTATGTGTTCTGCTTTAGACAGAAGAATGACGAAGATAAGTGGACGGCAGTGTCTGCGCTCCAAACCCACTGGATCACCATGCGTACTAGAGCTAATGCATACAGTAGAATGACAAAGACCCGAACATCGTACTCCACCCTGGTTCTTCAGTAAAAGTGCAAATGATTTTGATGGACCACACTGTGACAGATGAAAGCAGAATGCATCAAGGCGTCTACAAGACTGCGAGAGACGCCAGTCTAGCCAGATGCTTGGGGGAATCTGGCTTCCAGGCCAACGTCCACGTTTTAGAAGTTGAAACAAGGGCCTTTGAAGGTTCCTTGGTCTACGATCTCATGAAACAGCTTAATATGTCTGATAAGAAGAGGACAGAACTTGAAAGGCAAATGCAGTGGCATTTGACAAGAACTCCAGCTGGATCTGGTCGAGAATGAACCAAAGTGAACTTTAAAATGGCTTGAATGACCCACCTTAGAACAGGTGTGTCCGATAGCAGTGTGGCTCAATCATCAACGACATCTTGAACCCACCCATCCATCCAGAAAGTATAGACTAAAATCCTGGTAGCACCAGAACCAAAGACAGTAGAAGGGCATCAAGGATTAGAAGTCATGACCTGGATTCATCCTGGCCCTCATAAAGTGTAAGGAGTTCAGGGCCGAAACACTGGTCTCGGAGGGGGGCGGGTGAAGGGGGTGTCTCCTCCGAAGACCTTCTGCGGTCAAGCTCTCCTTATCTGAGTTTCTTTCCTACAGTTCTGCTGTTGATCAGAGAATAACAAAGAGAAGTTGAAGAAAGTGTCTTTGCTATATTTCCATGGATTACACAGCTGTCGAATAGGCTTAACTAACTAAAACTAATGCATGTGATACTAGCACGTAGTTCGATGTAAACAATCGGTGCATGAGGGATGTGAACTGTGAATGCCTGCAAACAAAGATTATCCCCCCCCAGTTGTCTGAGCACGTATTCTCACATCTTTTTTTTTAACACACAGTTTCATCAAAAGGTCAAGATCCACCCCTCTCCCACCCCGACTTCACACACACACACACACACACACACACACACAGAGCGTTTTCCAAGACTCTAACCTATAGTCCATGTTGGGCTGTTGATGCCTGTCAAAACTGAATGGCATGGAACCCTGCCCCTGTGTAGAGCTCCGTGTCCTCGGAGCTGGATGCGCCCTGTCGTCTTTTAAGCCTTCGACAAAACACGGGAAGTCTTTTGCGGCGTACAGTGTTTTGTTTTTGTTTGTTTGTTTGTTTTTAAAACACACATGACAAACGTGGCTACCTAGGCAAGCATGCGCAAGAGCAAGAACTCGCCAGAACTCGCCCAAGTTTGGGAAGTTAAAAGTACACACAACTTTGCAAGCCACACATTCGCACAGCCAAGTCAGCGAATCGGAGCAAAGGTCAAGGTCTTGCGCTGTGCATGCCATCATCTCTGGGCACGCTTTTATTTATTTATTTACCTATCTCATTTCTGAACTTAATTCATTCATTTCTTTATGCGTTTATGTATTTGTTTGCTTGTTTTTTGCTCATAATCACCACGATGAAGAATTTGTCCCCGCCATCATTTTAAGTGTCAACTATGATTCTACTCGTACGTAATTCCATACTCTCGTCTGAAAAAAAAAAAAAAGAAGCCAGAACGCCATGACATGTGCATGGAACGAACCGATGAAATGAAGAAAGAGGGTTTTTTTTTTTTTTTTTTTTTTTTTTGTAATTTGCCGGAGAAGCGTTTTACAAAAGACGAAGTGGCAAGGATTCTCGTTTGCGTAGCGAGTTAAGCGTTTTATGACACGTCCTATCGGCGGGCGGGGCTAGAAATGGGCGAGATTTTGCCGGACTATCTAGGGACTTGCATGCGAGAAAAATGGTGTAACGTCCTGTGAATGGTGCACGAAAATACAGCAACGTTTTGCGATTGCTACCTGGCATGACCAGAGCAAAGGATCTCTAACAAGAAAAAGAGCGTGAAAAAAGTTATTTTGTTAATTTGAATTTGTCTTGCGTCTGTTTCTTTTACGCCCCTCGCCACTTGAAAGTCCCTCACCGCTAGCATATACGCTAGCCGCTAGCGAGTTCTCGTTTCTAAGGAACTCGTCCCAGGTGTGACCAGAACATTGTAAGACAAGAGAAGGAGCGAGCTCAAGAATGAAGCCTTCTTCTTGCACTTGAGCGAGGCCCATCCAGTGTCACAAGGGCTTTACTGCCCGCACCTCTTCAACTGTACCACCTGCCCGTTTCTAAAATATCGGACCCTCGTGTTTGTTCTCTGTCTCGAGGGCCGCGTACCTGTGTTTGCTGTCTGGTTAGTGTGACAGTGTGTGTCAGTGATGACGGCTGACGTCATTGTTACTCTGCAAGGCTCCGTCTCTGTCTGTCTGTCTGTCTGTCTCGCTCTCTTTCTCTCATTCTTCTGCTGCTTCTTCTGTCTCTCTCTCTCCCCCATCTCTCTCTTTTTTTCTTGAATCCTTTTTCGTCTCTCTTTCTTTTTGTCTTTCCTCTCTCTCTCTCTCTCTCTCTCACACACACACACACACACACACACACACACACACACACACACACACACACACACACATTCATGTAACAATGCACGAAGAGTTCTACAACAGTTCTGCCATGAACTGTTGGAGGAGTCTAGCTGACCTTGGGACTCACCTCCCTGCCCTGTCCCCCCTCCCTCCCACTGTCAAATATTGACAGTGTGCACAACTGCTTTGTGTGGCCCCCCTGTTCAAGCTTTAGGGAGAGGGATGTATTCGTGAGTGTTTATTCTAATTCAGAAAGTAACGAACAGGGTTTTTTTTTCTTCAGTTAGGGAAGAGATTTTGCACTTCACAATGTGCTCCAGTTTTGAAGACAAGATTATATAAATACAAAAAAGATCTGGGCGATGCAAACATGAAACATTGTATAAATATAAGGAAAATACGCAGAACCAAAAAGCAAGGGAAAAAACCCGAAAACAAAAACACAAACGCACGCGCTAATGTCGATGTTAAACTGCAGAGTCGACTGGATACGTTCATTTTTACATATGGGAGAAAGATCATACAGAGACGCACGTGTGTAAGGACGCGCGCGCGCGCTTGCACACACATACACACACACACACACACACACACACACACACACATGTACGCGTGTGCACGCACATACACATACATACACACGCTCGCTCACGCGTCCGCTTGCGCATATCAGAGAGAGAGAGAGAGAGGCAAGACAAAACTGTTTTCAAATTTTGATTGATTTTCCTTCTATCTTTTCTCATACAAGAGAGAGAGTTTGATTGTTTTTCCTTCTATCTTTTTTCATACGAGAGAGAGAGAGAGAGAGAGAGAGAGAGAGAGAGAGAGAGAGAGAGAGAGATAAAGATTGTTTTAAAAAAATGTACTGATCTCCACCTGTATGATTGTCTCTCTCAGTGTCAGTCAGCAAGGTAACTGGAAGATGGCTGGGTGGGGCTTCAATCTGACGTTTTATAAGACCTGTATCTGGCATTGCTTACATGTTGTAGTGTTGTGATGGAGCGCCACGCCATTGGTTTGTTCCTGTATGGTTCATTTATCTGTGAGTGTCGCCAAGAAAAGAAGTGAACCCATTCAAGAACAAATTGAAGGGATGGGTTCGATCACAAAA
>JADBJO010000801.1:67500-87500 GCA_016801955.1 Conus betulinus | reverse complement strand
GCCGAGGCTTCGGATGGGGTGTTGTCCTCACACAAGGTACGCCACAGTTCCCCCGATGACCTCCTCGTGGCTTGGGTGGACCCGGACGCGGTTCCAGACAGAAGGCGAAGGGCGGTCAGATACCGCGCAGCACCCAGAGGCAGGGTGTGCCACGGAGAGCGAGTAGGAGAGGCGTCAGACAACCACACTCACACATGGTCCGCGAACGTGTGCACTGACAACGAGGCAGGGGCGGCAAATCCCCTGTTGCAGGACCCGTCACTCTCACGGCCAGGTTCGGACTCGGGCAGCAACTTGACGTGCGGCTCCGACCACAGCCAGTGTTGTGGACAGCGGGGCAGTCCGCCCCTCCCCATGCCTCCCGTGGACGACTTCCTGCTGAGGCGTTTCCTGGGCGAGGTGAGATCCGTCCACTCTCTTCTCCAGTCTACCCCGGGGCCGTCCTCATTTCAGTTCCCTCCCTTCCCTTCTGGACTGATGTTCCCTCCTCCTCCTCCTCCTCCTCCTCATCCCTTCCCTCTGCCTCCTTCCTATGCCCCTTATTCCCCGTTCCCCTTCGTCCCACCTCCAGTGTTTTCCCCGTTTCTGAGAGACGGGCCCGTCATGTTTGCCCCTTTGGGTCGCTCAGTGTTCAACCTGCTGACAGGCAGAAGCAGAGAGTGAAAACTGCAGGACTCACCACTGTCACCAGCACCACTACCACCACGAACAGCAGCAGACTATGGGTCAGCGGCTGGACAAGTACTACTCTCTGGTGGCCAGGCTGAACGGAGCTAAGACGGGCCAGGAGTCGTGGAAGGCTTTCACAGAGCTGGTCGCCTTCCAAGCCTGCTGTCTCCAGGACCTGGAACGCAGGAGCAGACGGGGGCCCCTGTCCCAGTCCATGACCCCGGAGGGAGCTGACCTTGACCTCTGTGACCTCCAGTCCGTGCCGCTGCAGCTGGGAGTGAACGAGGATGTGGCCGAGGACTTCCTGCTGTTCTGCACGGCCTACAGGACCGTCATGACTCCGCCTCTCTACTGACCGTCCTCTGGCCCATCGTTTTTACTGGTTGCAACGTTTTAACATCTCAGGTTTCATGGCATCGAGAACATTAAAGTATGTGTTCTATGTGTTCCCAAGTGGTTTTGATACATGCTTTTGCAATATTTTTTTAATCGTACGTTGTGCTTTTGCAGTGTTTAGTTTTTTCTCGCTATATTTGGATGCATTGCTCGCTTTGTTTCTCTCTCTCTGAACTTGAGCGCTGTCTTACAATACATGAATCACATGACCTACATGTCAGAATAAAGTGTGTGCATGTGCGTGGAAGTGTGTGTGTGTGTGTGTGTGTGTGGTGGTGTGTGTGTGTGTTGTGTGTGTGTGTGTGTGTGTGTGTGTGTGTGCGTGTGTGTGTGTGTGTGTGTGTGCGCGCGCGCGTGCGCGCGCGCGCATTTGAAATGTGTTAAATAGATAACAGCCATACCTCCAGACCCAATACTCTGTAGTACAGGTCCCCCCCAAAATAATCACACCCGAGAATCGTTGACGAATGTTAAGAGTATCGCAGAATTCCTGACTCTACAAGCAACAAAGCGTGGATGCAAACGAAATAACTGTCTGCAAAAACTGCTTCTCATTGTGGGTAAGTGCCGCAACTGCTTGAGCTAATATTGGAAATCACATAAAGATTTTAATGGAATTTTAGACAGGGTAAAGCTCATACATTCGTCACAGCCGTTTTCGGCATTTCCCAGCTCACCCAATGTGGCAAAAAGCTGTAGAATGACCACACTGTTAGCGATGTTTCGGCCGCTTGTGAAGCACACATGTCAAAATAAGCGTCCAGATGTTTACTTGACAATGAGGAATACAGTGTTTCCCCCCCCCCCCCCCTCTCTCTCTCTCTCTCTCTCTCTCTCTCTCTCTCTGTCTCTGTCTGTCTGTCTGTCTCTCTCTCTCTCTCTCTCTCTCTCTCTCTCTCTCTCTCTGGTGCCATTTTAAACATGTCGTACATTTTCTAGCTGTGTTCTTACGAGTCAAGAGCTCGCCCACTGCAAACGCGGTTAGTTGAAGCACACACTGTGCGTTTTCCTCCCGTTTTCCACTTCGCGGATGTCCTTAAGCACCTCGCTCACTCTGAACCCTCTTCCTCCACTTTCCGTGTGTGTTTGGGTGTGTGGGTGGGTGGGGGGGGGGGGGGGGGGGGGGGGGGGGGGGGGGGGGGGAGAGGGGCGAAGGCAGAGGAACAGAGAGAGACTTTTGGCCTCGAGTCAACGCACGAACACACACGTAAAATCATACCCATTACCAATCTCATCCATCTTCTCCCCTCCCCCTGCCACCCTTTTCTCTGCCTTCCTCTGACATCTTTACGGCCAAGACTGAATTTGTCAGCAACGCTAAAAATAAAATAAAGTAAATGAAAAAAGAAAGAAAGAAAAGGGGGAAAAAAATTGCTAAATGCCATCACGATGACTCGGCAGTAGTGCAGTGTCCACTCTAGAGGGTTGCTTCACAACGGCCTGAAAAATTGATTGCGTATTGGACGGCTGCCAAAACGGAGACTGTGAAGAGGTGCAGTTGTGGGGAACCCAGAGTGAACGGAGTTGGACACATGGAGCTGGAAAGACATGGGACATAAGACGTACAGAAGTAATGAATGACTAAACGAATGAATGAATTCAGTAGTGTTCATGTAGGGGAGCTTTCTGACATCATCACGTCAAACGTCAAACACACACACACACACACACACACACACACACACACACACAGAGAGAGAGAGAGAGAGAGAGAGATTTGTGTTGACAGAAAATTCCTGAGTGCGAACAAGAGGTTGAAACAAAAGGGACAGAACAGTACTAGTAACTACAACTGAAACGAACGATTTTGCACACTTTATATTGTAATTCCAATTAAATCTTGGCAGAATTCAAACAAACAAAGAAAAATGTTTTCTATAACCACATTTAAAAAATTATCAACCCGAATATATCATATTTCATATCAAACAACCGAGCGAACATGTCACTCGATTAACAGAGGAATGTGACAATGTGTATTATTCCTAAGTAGTAATCAAGCCATGATACACATGCAGGTCTCCTTACGTGCATTTAATATGTTCCATTATGCAGCACCTCAAAGATGGCTGAGGCTTTTCATTGAGGTCACACAGAAAGGTTTCGTGAATCCGAATGTATAAGATGTCATTTGTCATCTGACAATCAAGTCGCACATGAAGATGTGGATGCTGTTTACTTGCCATCAAGGTAACGCAGATATCACATTAATATATAAAATATTTCTTTTTCATACTTATCGTTGCTTCTGCTCGACGTGAACAACACCATGCTTTAATTATACGGGAGAGAAGGGAGCTAAGTCCGTGTCTCTATTCACCTCGATCAAGACTGCCAGAGTGATCTTCCTTGAAACGTCACTTACGCCCTTGTGACTTTTCGATACATTTTCGCAGCTTTCCCACCCAAGAAGTTGGGAGATGGGAGGGAACCCTTGTGTTTTGAACACAGGGGAGAAAATTAAAAAAAAAAAAAGAAACAAAAACAAACAAACAGACAGCTACTTTTAGTACGAAAATGCTTTTTCTCAAACTTGAATGTCTAAACAAGTGCCAGAATTGTCAGAAAAGATGGCGGATGGTAGAACATGCTCACTTTCAAGAAGGGAGACACGTTGCCACATAAATCAAACTCAACCAACAACAACAGCAAAATGAGCCTCCGAGTAGATCATATCATTACAGTTATCCTCCCATGTCACAGCCTTGAAGGTGAACGGAGCTTGTCCCCGCTCTCCCTCACAAAACATGCATCACACACAGCGACAAATGTGGAGTACAATGGGCATAACTCAAAAAAAAAAAAAAGAAAAAAAAAAATGCTCGTTAAAAAATGTCCTTTCCTAGAACTTCACGAGGCTTCCACATTGAAAATGTATGGGGGGGGGGGGGATGAGGAGAGAAAGGAGACCAAGAACAGGAGTTAAGTTGCCAAGGACGATGTGTTGCGCTCTCGGCAACGAACAGCCCTGCCGGGTTATCCAGAGCTGTCAGATCTTCTGTCATGTCTCTGAGATAAAATCTCCCAAAAACGGTCCCAGATTTCCAGCCTGCGGCACGAACAGTGCCAGCTTCTGCAAAGCTCCACCAAAGAGCAGAGCTGGCAGAGAGAGCCCAGATATAATTTTATCCCTTACGTCGGGGGAGGGTGGGTGGGTGGGTGGGGGGGTGGTTTTGGCTCCAAGCATAAGCTTGACTGATCATCTGTCTGATCCAGGTTCTTATGATTTGGGTCTAATCTCGGCGTTCTTCACGCTATGCCACAAACAGGAGTCCTGAAGGCCCGACGCTGGACTCTGTCCTTTTCAAATAAATCTTTTGTGCTGTTAACAGGACGGTCGACCCGCTCCCCGTTCGAACGCCAGGACGTGGGGAACGACACCAAAGGTGTGGCAAGGGAATCTTCAAGGGCCGCTACTCGGGCTCTCGCGGTACCAGGCTAGGAATAAAGGGCTTGTGGAGAGGGTGACTGAGCCATCACTGTGTCAAATCAGGAGGGGCAGGTCACGTAGATCACACATGATTATATGGAATGTATGATTGAGGTCACATAGGACAGGTCGCACGTGAAAACATGACATGCTACTTGTTTGCCATTAAGATCACATGGACATGATACACATGAAGGCATAGAATATTAGCTTGTTTACAGTCATGATCTGTATCAGGTACTTTCAGACGATTGATAATTATCTATTTAATGCATCACAAGTATTTTGAGTGACCGCTTTATAGTGGATTACGTCATTTACGGATCTGTTCAAACCACGAACGCGTCCGCCTAGATATAAGGTGAACAGGGAAAAAAAAAAAAAAAAGAACAAGTGAATGAAACTTGCCATCAGCTGTCAATCACTTACACATTAATGAATTTACCTTTTGCTAGTTGCCGGTCTGTCGCGCACATTGAAGGCATTCTCCACTTCTGTTGCTCTGATTCTCTCTGTCTCTGTCAACGGATTGGCTGTTTGTCCATCACAATTTGCTGCTGATTCATCTAATTGTCGAGCTTGAAGCACACACACACACACACACACACACACACACACACACAGTAGTTCGTTCACAGGCACAGGCGTTGTGCAGGCAGTGGGCCGCCCTCCCTGAACAGCAGACAAGAAGAAGCTGGCACACGTGGCTTCTTGAGCGGGCACACACCAGCCATCTGAACAGCTCTTCTCGCCAGGAAGTGGTTTGTTACCAGCGCGAGCGAACAGAGGAAAAACGAGTCAAGATACTTATCCTGTAACCTCTACATCATTGAACAACCAATGTTTCTTATATAATAGCAGAACAGCGCTCATGCACATAACTGGGTGTGAAAGAAGTCAGGAAAACAACAGCAGTGTTCACTTCCAGTATTCTTAACAACAATTGTCCTTTTGTCGCAAATATTTCCGAACGTTGTCGAGAATGAGAATTTCTATCGTTTCATTCACCAGTTAGAGAACCTTCCTTCTTATGATGCATGGGAGAAAATCATGATGTTACGCAGAAAAAAATTCTTCTCTGACCTCTATTCGTACAGACAGCATTGATCGTGGTCTGAAGCAGAAACTAAAGTGTTCAAACTTTGTTTTTTAGTTCTGCCTCGTCTCTTGATACAAATCAATCTATGTGCGATGTTGCAAAGGCATGCACGTAGTGTACGCTTGTGGGATGAAACTCTTTATGTGCACACGTTAAAAAGGGAAGAAATTATGGAGAGAAAACAAAAAATTAGAGAAAAAGTGTGTGCAAGTCTGGAATTATTTCAAATACTTGATGTTTTCTATCGTGCATATTTTGAAAAGAGTATACGTGTACGATGATGATATAATTTTCTACTTTTTTTTTTTTTAATGTTGTTGTTGTTGTTGTGTTCTCTTTAATTTTTTCTTTCGTTTATTTATCTCCGCTTTGTGAAGCATTGCAAATGAAGCAAATATTATATATATATATATATATTATATATATTATATTATATATATATATATATATATATATATGCGTCCCATGATTCCCCAGATTCTCTTAACGTTTTTCGATTGGCACTTGAGAAAACAGCATTTTCCATGTTGTGTCTGATGATCAGTGCCTAAAATCAAAGATGTAGAAGGGACAGGATTCGTATTTCCTTTCCTTTTCCCTCTACTCGCCTTTGCCGCGGTCCCGTTCTGTCGTACAGGTAACTGACTATTTTCTGGCGAGAGAACTGTTCAACTGACCGGTGTCCCTCTACGTTACCACGTATGCCATCTTCTTCTTGTTCCCTGTTCAGCGAGGTCGGATTACTGCCTATACGTAGCCTCTACCGTCATGTGACCCACCGTGTGTGTGCTTCAAACTTGACAACTTGACACTATCAGCCGTGAAGCGTGGGAACTGACAGTCAACACGTGAACAGCGGGCAGACACAGAGCCAGTCAGACGTCAGGAAGGGCTGAATGCCTTCAACCTGTGCGATGGATCCACAACTGGCAAAAGGCAACAATGCTCATTTTGTTCGTTTTTGCATCTGTTGCTTGGCTTTAATTAGCAATATCACAGGAAGTGGCACCGTAGACATTTGGTCTGCGCGTGCGTCTGGGTCTTGTCACGTGACGGGCGTCTGACCAGTCGTCGTTGATGCACGCGGCTCCAGCGAGAAGTCGAGCTTCTCCCCACTGAAAACACAGCCAAGTGCGACATTGCTTTTTTTTGTCTTTCCGCATCCGATGTGGCACAAGAAACAACATTGTTTCTGTCTGTCCGCCTGTCTGTCTATCTGTCTGTCTGTTTCTCTGACTCTCTCTCTCTCTGTCTCTCTCTCTCTCTCTGTCTCTCTCTCTCTGTCTCTCTCTGTCTCTCTCTCTCTGTCTCTCTCTCTCTCTCTCTCTCTGGGGGGGTGTTGGGTAAGAACTGGGAGCAGAAATTCCTCCAAAACTGATACTTGCTCATTTTGTACACACGTTTTACATTATGCTGGAAATGTCGATGGGTTCAAATGTTCGGCTGCTGACAGCATGAGGAAGCCGAGCCTGTTTCCGTGATTTTTAATTTGTTAGCAGGCCGGCTAAATCAGGTTGTTTGGGTCATTTGAAACTACCATGCAGTTGTTGGCCATGATGGCTTTGGCAGATTCACTGGAAACGTTTGTCAGGGTTTCTGGAAGGTTAGAAATTTGCAGAACCTCGTCCTTCATAAGCTCCTTTTAAATGTTCACAACGATTGATTGATTAATATGGTTTGATTAGTACATCTAAACATAAATCAAGGTGCTCTGGTAAAATATATTGCCTTTGTAGTCTTGAATTCTGAAAGACGATATTTGAGAAATCTGCAAGGGAGGTAATCTGTGTTAAGGTCGCGTTCAGCAAGAATGACCCCGCCGTTTTCATGGAACAGATGTCGCTGGTGGACACACTCGAAGCCATGTTGCCCCACCAGTCAGCTTAACAGTTAACAGCTTAAAAGTGTCAAAACATGGGAGTGGAACTGTGATGCAGAATGTCAATATTCCGATCGTTATCCTGGTGTGCGCTTCAGTTCAAATGTTTGACGGTCTAGATGCAATCTTTTGCTTCTCCCTTAAACTGAGAAAAGTCAGCCCTGTCTGCAATGGAAAGACAGGCGTTATCTTCCCCTGATTTCTTTGTTTTTAGATATATATATATATATATATATATATTTTTTTTTTTTTTTTTTTGGGGGGGGGTTCTTCTGGAAGATAGTCACATCCATGCCTAGGACCACAGAAGGATCGCAGGACAATATATATATATATATATATATATATATATATATATATATATATATATATATATATACGTGACACAGTGCCCAGCGGAGTGTGTTAGAGATCCCGTCACTCAGACAGCATGGCAGAGAAGATCGCCTCCTCCTCCCCTCTCCTCCCCTCTGAATGCTCTCCCTGTCTGAATCCTCTCCCTCTCTCTCTCCCTTTCCCCCCCCCCCCCCCCCCCCCCCAACCTGTCTGTGTCTTACCCTTGCTCCGCCCCCATTGGCGCGTCTGAACATAATGACGGCGGCGGCGATGACAGCGACAGTGAAGATGGTAGCTACCACGATGATGATGACGTAAACTGGTGTGGAGAGGAGACAGCCGTCGGTTTCATCCGATTCGTCGCCGCAGTCATCCATACCGTTACACTCCAGCGACGACGACACGCATCGGTTGTTGTCACACTCAAATTCCTTCGCGTCGTCGCATGGATCTGGAAAGGAAGCAAATACACCGCGAACGAGCAATGCAAATCAACAACGCTTGATACTCTTCCTACATCCAACACACACGCGCGCGCGCGCGCGCGCGCTCTCACACCCACCCACCCACACACACACACACACACACACACACACACACACACACAGAGAGAGAGAGAGAGAGAGAGAGAGAGAGAGAGCCCTAATCTGTAGGCATAACGGGCTGGTGTTTGGGCACTTCAGCAGTCAACAAAATGCTCCATGATAAAACCAACTAAAGTACCTGAGTATGAATATGGTAGAAAGTGCTAAATACAGCCGTTTGAAACTCGAAGAATAAAGACAGTTTCATGTTTTGTGTGGACTTTAGGTGTCATTCGGCCAACATATATTAGAAAAGTACCAACAGCATCCGTTTAGGTTCTAACAGCATACGTTTTGGGGGACGAACTGTGCCAACGGGTGTTCACATTTCGTATATATTCCTTTTTGAAGAATTAAAGGTTATGTATCTGTAAAAGAAAACAAAAGTCTTGCAGTCTTAAGGCCGAAATAGGCTATCGCCAGAGAATCCCAGTATCCAGGTTACTTAAATTGCTCTAAGAGCAGAAGTAATTGCTTGTACAAGCAAAGATATCATTGCTAAATGTGATAAGGCAATGAATTCAAAAATCAAAATTAGCCAGGTGCAGACACCTCTAATATCACACAGAGCTAGAAAATAACATGATTTTTTTTTTTTCCAGTGTTGAACGATTTTGAGTCTTTTTTCAGGTCTAAACCTTTAATAGAGTTCATGAGAGAGAGAGAGAGAGAGAGGGGGGGGGGGAGGGAGAGAGAGAGAGAGAGAGAGAGAGAGAGAGAGAGAGAGAGAGAGAGAGAGAGAGAGAGAGAGATGATGACGATGACGATGATGATGACGATGACGAAGATGATTTTTTTTTTTTTTTTTTTTTTTTTTTTTTTTTTGTCTGTCCCAACCTCTGCGCCACCTCAGAGGCAGTGCACCCACGCCACTCATTCCGACAACCCCGTCCACAGCCACAGCCCGGCTGATCCCGCCGCAGCCCCGGCACCGGCAATCCACAGGGAGCAGTCAATGTCAAGTCGTCAAGAGGCAACCCACCGGAGGAGACACTGCACTGCCGCCGAGTCACTTCAGTGGTGTTCAGTGGCGCCTGTTCTGATCTAACATACGCAGGACACCACCCTACTAAGCCCCCTACTGACGACAATAATTGCTTAGTCGCGGAGCCGGCGTGAGTGAGCTCTCCCCCCGGAGGGCGCCACCACGTCCGTCCAACGACAGCCCCCATGGACTCGCCGATACCGGTGACCCCGACGGAACCAAACCAAGGCCACAGACGTGGAGAGCTCATCGAAATTGAGGTCACCATGAGAGCAGGGCATGAAGGGCCACAGAACTTGAGACATTTTTTTTAATGCTGATCGATGAGGATGATTAAGATGATGCTACGGATTTCCATTTCGGTCTGAGACTACATGACAGGGCTGTACTCTACGCTTCCTTTCATAGTATATCCCGGCGTCAACCAGGCCCGAGAGATACAGGCACCTGCAGTTTGGTCAGGAAATTTGAGCAACACTCTCAGAAACGCATCCATTTAGTGGATGAATCTCGACTGTGTGGTCCCAGTCTTCCCAACTGAGTCTGCAGCAAACTCAACCCTGGGTAGGAGCTGGTCAGGGCAGAAAAGCCCACATGACTCTGATGGGATTCGAATCCATGACCTCCCAGCCGGGAGTTCGCGACGCTAACCACTTGGCCACGGCGGCTGGTAAGATGATGATCTTTATTTCAAGGGTAACGGATAAGCAGACACATGCTTTATTTTTTCACGCGGCTCCTTCCCGCCAAAGGACTAACTAAACATGACTAGCAACTAAAACTAGCGAGACAGACAGACAGACAGACAGACAGAGACAGAGGCCAATAATGACTGAAATGGTACAAGCTGTGTTGTTTTTTCTCTCTAAACATAAACACTGTCAATTTAAAGTTGCGAACTGACAAATATCAAAGTAGCATGTTTCTGGTCCAAATACTTTTCTGGCGATACAAACATTAACATTTTGTACATGGTGTATTCTGTTGAAAACAAGTAGACACTACCAGTCACTCACCCTGGCGCACAGTAATGCTTTCTTAATTTTTGTTTGTTTGTTTGTTTGTTTGTTTCTCAACTCGTAATGGACTCAAACAGGCGGATCCAAAGGTCATTCGACTCGGACCTGTGGTCACGCAAGTGGGCACTTTTTCCCAGACTCCTTCCGGTTGTCATGATTCTTGTTCTTACTATCGTCACACACACTCACACTAGCACATACGCAGAGAGACACATGCACACACGCATGCAGACACACACACACACACACACACACACACACACACACACACACACACGCACGCACGCACGCACGCACGCACGCACGCACATACACTCACACACGCGCGCGCGCGCCCAGAGATTCAGATTCAGATAAGTTATTCAATAAGGCCAGAGCCCCATATGAACGAGCGCGCAGAGAGAGAGAGAGAGAGAGAGAGAGAGAGAGAGAGAGAGAGAGACAGAGAGACAGAGACAGACAGACAGACAGACAGCGAGAATGTGACCCTTACTTGCATGAAAACGAACAGCCAGAAACCGTAACGTGTCCTTTTGTGATGTCGATGCATTCGACGTCACGTTATACGTCATCACAATCGTCGCCTTGTCATTTGACACGAACTGTTTTGAGGGCAAATTGTTATGGCACAGCCCGTCCGAAGCTGAGGAACAAAAGGAAAATGATAAATAAATAGATAAACAGATAAGCAGATAAACAAATAAAAAGTAAAAATGTGATCAGTGTGACAATAGAGAAAAACTGAACAGAATTATGGTATAAAAGTATTTAAAAAAAAACTGCGAATGTTCACAGAAGGACGTAAAATTATAAAACTATCTGACATAATTTATTGATATAGTTGAATGGAATCTTAATTCGATCATTTCAGATTTTTTATGATATAAAGTTCTAAACAAATTACCACAGTTATGAATATAAAACAGTACTTCGGGAACACACACACACACACACACACACACACACACACACACACACACACACACACACACACACACACACACACACACACACACACACACACACACACACACACACACACACACACACACACACACCTCCGAACGGGGGAATAGAGCTTCTACACTTTGCAAACTCATTGTTTTCATGAAAACCTGAATACAGTTTAGTTCCTTGATAACTGATCTTAAGCCCCAAAATGATATTTTTAAGAAACCAAATGCTTGTTTCACGACATATTAAACAAAGCTGACATAAACTGTATCACGTTTTTCGTCACAACAGATACCTTTGTGTGAAAACAGGGACTGCCTTTTTAAGCTCCCTGGAAAACAGTTATGTGAACTACTCTTCACTTGAAAAGAACCACTAAATTACAGTGCAAGTATCCTTCTTTCCCAAGACTTGGGAGTAGTCAGCATCAGATAGAGGTAGCTTGAGAGCTTCAAACGCTCAGGGGAACCCAACACTTTGAGGAAACCAGATGACAGAACATGCAGGAGAAGAGAAGGAGAAGGAAGACCCAGGTCCGCAGTCTAACAACGCAGGCCAGATCCACACCTGCCCACAATGCCACAGATCTTGTAGATCACGAATTGGACTAATGAGTCATCAAAGTGCGTGCCGCCCATCCCTGGCGGGAACTTCCCACTAATCTTCGCAAGCGAAGAACTAGCCATCAACCAATCAATCCTTCTTTCCCTTCCTTGTTCATCAGGACGGGCGTGGAAGCTGGGGGAGGTCGGGCGTGGAGAAAGGGGAGAAAGACAGCCTAGGAGCAGAGGTTTCCTTGGCAAAGGAGTGAATGATGCAATCCATCAAAGATGTCGTGGATAGGGGATCAGTGTCTTCGCCTTTCGCTCACTGCGCACATTGAAGGCATTCATCACTTCCTGTTGGCCTGATTGGCTCTGTGTACACAGGTTGGTTGTCTGCTCACCACACTTCACAGCTGATCGTCTCAGACTGTCAGGTTTGAGACTCATACCTTGGTCCGCGTGCAGGCAAAAGCTACGAGCAAGCTGTGAATTAACCACACAGAATGTCAGATGGCAAGAAGCGGGCATACATGGCTATCTGAGAGGGGAACCCGACCCCTGAACGATTCTCTTGCCTCAAAATGTGCGATCTACTCAAGCGCTTTTTTGCTTTGATTATTTCTACACGTGTACCTTCCCTGGGTTAGGACTGTTTGGGATGATCTCAGGATATGCACAACTACTTCTTTTTTTTGCCCGGCAGAGCAAACATGCATCTAATTTTAAAAATCTAATTTTTCCCATTTTACCAGGCTTTGGGCAGGAGATTATTATGAAGACGTAAGAATGAAGCTTTTTCAAAGATGAGCCTTGTGCCATATTCCATTGGAACTGAGACTTCTTTGGAATGCGTTTCCCCACATGTTGTATTCTCTCTGTCGGCCTTGCTGGAATGCTTCTGAATTGTTAGCATCATCTTCTTTCTTCAATTCGTGCACTACCATTCCAAAGGTCTCCAGATCTTCTCCTGCAGGGTGCTTTATGGCTGCTTTCAAAATGACCTCCATTGCCATCACAAACAATATTGGAGAAAATGAAGAGCCCATTGATATGCGAATTTCAGATTGATCCAGTATTTTATGTTTTCCTTCATGAAGAATCTCACTAAGAAGCCATGAAAATACGTTTTCAACAATTCTTGCATGTTCTTCGAGACATGAAATATCTTGGGGTCAGTTTAATCATCTTGTGTGAAATGGATCCATATGCAAGTGTCAGAAAGAGCCCCGCTACGTTGTCTATTTTTTTTTGTCTGCTTTGGATTGCTTCCCAAATCACAGTGGCATATTCTTCACAGCCAGACAGACCCGAGGATGTCTCCTTTCTGACAGGTACATTCAAGTATTCATTTTCTGCGTGGTGTTTAGTTAGCCTCGATGCAATGATAGAGACATCATCCTGAACTTCAGGACTGAAATTTGTCTGAACTGGCTGATGTCATTTGAGTTCTGCTCCATCAGCTACCATCCATTGGTAAATGATCCTCAAGTTCCTCCAAGCTGATCATATGAGAGTCATCCATAGACATAGGCAAATTTTTTGTACAGCTGAAGGAATAGTTCTTTAAATTCAGGCGATGATTTTTTGTTTTTGTTTTGGCTTTCCTAACCGCATTCTTTATCTCAATCATTGTCGGTAGCTTGTCACTGAACGTTTTCTCTAGCGCTGCAGCCCGCAGCAAACTATGGATTTCAAATGGTGTTTCACCTGGAGGGTCGGAATGTCTTTTTTTAAGCTGAGATACCACTTAAGAGTTTCTTCGTCCATTGTGCATGTCCCTAATCTTGGCTGCTCCATAGATTCCTGGTGAGCTGGACGGGGTTTTCTGAAGAACCAATCTAGAATTTTTTTTTTTTTTTTTTTTTTTGCTCTTCCTCTTTCGTGCTGATTTGGCTTCACCAAGGGCACTGTGCTGTGCTTTCATGTCTTCCCACAGCTTGTTGGACCATATTCTCTCGATGTCCGTGGCAGGTTTCGATCATCATCTGTGTCTCAGGATTCCTTTTTCTCTCTTTCGTATGCTACACATTTCGCTTTGGCGTCTGGATTTTGAGGAGCTATCTTCAGGTTTGGTTGTTTTACTCCCCTGGCATCCATTCAGGTTCCATAAACTGTCTCCTGATGTGGCTACAAAGTGTTTCAGTGTGATTTTATCTGTCACTTATCTCCTCAGCTTGGGCACACAATGGAGATGCACATTCATTCTGCGCTCAATTTGAGGAGAAAAGTTATTGTTCTTCAGTTTCACTGTCTTCATTGTTGTTCGTCTTGCCAGAAGAAGACCAAAGAGATCGGAACACATCACATTTTGTCTTGTCATTTGATTATTCCTTTCGTTTGCTGGAACAGTAATTTTTTCTCTTAAGTTTGTGAGCACACCAGTTTGTGGACATTATTTTAATCTAGTTTGTCGAATTCTTCACTTGCACTTGAGTGGTAAGTTAAGTTTCTGGTGTTGAGCATTGACAGCCAGTAAAATTCTTCGTCTGAGTAATTAGCGTGGATGTCCTTGCTACTGTGGTTCAAAACCAGGTCGTGGTTTACTGACATCTCCTCTGAGCATGAAACCATGCCCTCTGACTTAACACCAGGCCCTGATTCCATGGTGACTGTGAATGTTGTTTGCACGTGCAAGGGAGGGCATTTCAAGAGTACATGTCCGACTCTTTTAGTTGTGCAATGTTCTTTTTTGACAGGAAGCAGAATTCCCTGTCTTCATTGGGAAAAAAAAAAAACAAAAATCACAGCACAGACCACGTCGGGCACAGTACAAAATAGCTAAATACCCAAATAAATGGTTTTGTTCAGGTTCAATGACTACAATGCCAGGCAA
Source organism: Conus betulinus (assembly GCA_016801955.1). Lineage (NCBI taxonomy): Eukaryota > Metazoa > Mollusca > Gastropoda > Neogastropoda > Conidae > Conus > Conus betulinus. Next base: position 72,771 of record JADBJO010000801.1, on the reverse strand, counting down.
GGGAAGGGGAGCGAGGGGGTGCAGGGGAGGGAGGAAGACATTCAGCGCTATAATGACACTACCAGGACGATGTGTGAAGATCAACAGAGCAAAGGTCAGTTTTTATTTGGGGGGACCAGGGATTCAAACTTGCAACTGCTTCAAACTACTAACCCGGCGCTTTGAGAAAGTGAGCTGTTCAGGTACCTCCCCCATACAGCTCACGTGCACAACCTAACCAATCACTACTCACGCTGTTACCACGTGACACCCACGTGTTATCTTATTCCCAGACTCGGCATCGATGATATCCAATCGAAAACCAGAACAGGGTTCTCCATCACGAATGAAATGGGCTCTTTCATGCGGGTTGTTCGGCAGGCCTGTGTCAAACGTCGGCAGATTCAGTATCGAGAACAGCAGTTGGTTGTCGCTCTGGACGTTGGGCGTGGTTTCATCATCAGCAGTGACGTTGACGCTGCACGAGCCAAGCATGCGCAGTACGTTCCAGTTGGAGACCGTGAGTGTTTTGGCGGCTGGGACAACGATGTTATCACCGCAGAGAACTCTTCCCAGCTTGACTGCCACAAAAATAAAGAAACACATTTATGACTACTTATTTTCCACCATTTTTCTTGCTGTATGAATGAATTGAACGATCTATTTTTCATGACACAAAAAGTTTCAAGACTTGTAGCTCTACTTGTAGCAAGATTTCCAGCTATAACTTGTTGCTTCTGTGTGTGGATGTGTGTCATTCAATAATCAAACAGCGCATCAGGTAAAATTAAGTATTGCCAGTGCGTTCGGTTTAAGCTCGATTAACAACAGTAAGTTAGCTTTCAGCTGTCGACACCAGAAAATCTATTCACATGTCGCCAGGCACAGTTCGTGGTGTGTGAGGGCTCGATTAATATCACGTTAACCTTACTGGGCGGACGATACCAGATACCCCGCCCCCTTTCTCCCCCTTCATACACACGCTCTCTCTCTCTCTCTCTCTCTCTCTCTCTCTCTCTCTCTCTCTCACACACACACACACACACACACACACACACACACACACACACACACACACATCATCATCATCATCATCATCATCATCATCAGACGTAGGTTGTGGTGTGAAGGCTGGTATGCAAGTGTATTCCTGGGTTTATTAGTCATCAATCGTACTGTACACAATATGCCAATAAGCTCGATAAATAGTGCATCAATCCCTGCTCTTCAGCCACCCCACACCCTCCTTTCTTTCCTTCTTCTCCCCCTCTTCCCAAATTCTCGTTGAACACTGTAGTCTGCAGAACTCAACCTACCCACCCACCCATCCCCCACCCCCCCAACAAAAGGAACCTCCCGCTGGGACGAATAATCCGCCCCTGCACTCATACAGAGAGAGAGAGAGAGAGAGAGAGAGAGAGAGAGAGAGAGAGAGAGAGAGAGAGAGAGATTCACACACAGACCAAAAAAAAGTGGTGTACATATGTACCACTGTGTGTGTGTGTGTGTGTGTGTGTGTGTGTGTGTGTGTGTGTGTGTGTGTGTGCATGTGTGTGCGTGCATGTATCATGTATATGCGTGTGTGTGTGAGACGGTGATGATTTCACGTATGGCAACCATCACCATCAATCAGTCATTGATCATTGCCCCTCCTTGCCCCCCCAAAGCCAAAGCCCCCCCCCCCCCCCCCCCCCCTTTTTTTTTTTTTTTTTAAAAAACTCAACTGGCATTGTCATGCAAATTCTATCATGCTATTTCACTTATGGCAATGATCATCATCCTATATCACTGTTTGTCCCACTCAAGACAATGACCAACTATCCATGAATCATCAATTTTATTCCACCCACCCCCCTCCCCCCCCTCCTTTTTTTCCCCATCCCCAACCGGCATCACTTCATCAATGCCACCACATTATTTCACTCATGACAATGGTCACCACCCTATTGTACTGTAGATCTCATCTCAATGATCAACATCCATCAGTCATTGACCAATTCCTTTATTCCCCCATTGGCATTATCATACTTGCCAATACACTATCCTACTCCTTTTACAAAAATCACCATCACCCTACACCACTATGGATCACACCTACACCTTGACCATGATCATCATCCACCCGTCTTTGAACACCTCCCCCATTCCCCTACCGGCATTTTACACCAGCGCCACAACATTATCCCACTTATACAACAATTATCATCATCCTACAGTACTGTTTATCTCAAATGATCCATGATCATCACCCATCAGTCATCTACCCCTACCCCCCTCCACCCTCTTTCCCAACCGGCCATGTGGGTTTTTCTGCCCCGACCGGCTCCTACCCAGAGTTTGAGTTTGCTGCGGACTCAGTTGGGAAGACTGGGACCACACAGTCGAGTTTCATCCACTTAATGGATGCGTTTCTCTGAGAGTGTTGCTCAAATTTCCTGACCAACACTGCAGGTGTCTGTATCTCTCGGGCCTGGTTGACGCCGGGATATATTATGAAAGGAAGCGTAGAGTACAGCCCTGTCATGTAGTCTCAGACCGAAATGGAAATCCGTAGCATCATCTTATCATCCTCATTCTCATCGATCAGCATTTAAAAAAAAAAGTCTCAAATTCTGTGGCCCTTCATGCCCTGCTCTCATGGTGACCTCAGTTTCGATGTCGTCTCCACGTCTGTGGCTTGGTTTGGTTCCGTCGGGGTCACCGGTATCGGCGAGTCCATGGGGCTGTCGTTGGACGGACGTGGTGGCGCCCCCCGGAGGGAGAGCTCACTCACGCCGGCTCCGCGACTAAGCAATTATTGTCGTCAGTAGGGGGCTTAGTAGGTGGCGTCCTGCGTATGTTAGATCAGAACAGGCACCACTGAACACCACCGAAGTGACTCGGCAGCAGTGCAGTGTCTCAAAAAAAAAAAAAAAAAAAAAAAAAAAAAAAAAAAAAATTATCATCATCCTATGGTACTACTGATCTAAAATGATCACCATTTATCAGTCACTGAAAATACTCCCATCCAGTGAACACCTTCATACTGCACTATATATGGAAATGAAAAAGTTGATCAATGACAAAGGAAGAGGACAGCAGCCCCACCTGTAAAAGGTAGCCTCCTTGGAATAAATCAGAAGTATTTCCAAGGAGACAAATAGGACGATGACTTGAGCAGCACCCAGACTTCAACAAGAGGGATGCATACTACCGGATGCCCAGATCAGACCAATGAAAATTGTGAGACCCAGGATGAGGCTCTCCAGACTTCATCACAGGTCCACTATATTCCACACCTGTGAGCAATCAATCTATCAATGCAGTACAACCCCAGAGACAGCGGAAACAATCCCAGCTAAACCAAAACTAGAAACTAGCCTGCCAACTCACCAATGAGTGCAAAACCTCACTGACCACTGGAGGGTCTTCACCATACAGCAGCCTCCATCAGTACCTCCAGGACTCCTACCTAAGTAAACGAAGAAGAAGGCCCATCATTGTGGGACTGAGAACAGGGTGCTCCAGACTGTCACATCACATCTCCACAATATTCTACACTGGCGAGTCTTCAATTCATCCATGCCGCCCCAGTGACAGCGGAACATTCCCAGCGCTAGCGGCGCTATAAGTGGAAACCTAGCCTGCCACCACACCAATGGGTGCAAAACTTTACTGACCACTAGAGGGCCTTCACCATGCTGCAGCCTTTACCAGTACCTCCAGGATTCCCGCCTAAGTGAACGGAGAAGAAGATCTTGCTATGGTGCTGTTGATCTCACTTGATCATCACCCATCAGTGACTGATTAATGGATTTTTTTTTTTTTAGTGTATATATATATATATATATATATATATATAAGAAGTTTAAAAATGTGATTAAAAAAGAGATTAAAAAAACACCAACAAGCTTGTTTCCAGCTCTCTGCTCTCTTCAGGGTGTTCATTTTGGGCACGCTACCGGTGTTATATATATTGTGTGTGTGTAAGCGTGAGTTCTGCATGTGTTTCACGCGGAATTGCTTACCAAAGCTTTAAAATTTGCTAACAAATATACAAACATAACAGAGGCTGAGATGGAAATCATCTTCCACACTAAAAAAAACTCTACTCCACAGCAGTAATGATACTTGGACAAAAAAAACCAGCAATAATTCCACATTTGATGTCACAATGGGTTCATATGATGGTGCCGAAACATGTGAACTAGTTGGACTATTTATGTTATCCAATATACAGAAAACACTTGGTAAACAGGTTGGCTTGTACAGAGACGATGGCCTCGCCGCGCTAAACAATAAACCAAAAACCATTGAAAATAAGAAAAAAGACTTTGCAAATCTTCCAAAGCCACAACTTAAAAATCACAGTAGAAGCCAACAAGAAGGTAGTAAACTACCTAGACATACATTAGACCTTAATGATCATGTATACAAACATATAAAAACCTAATGATACCCCATCTACGTAGACATCAAAAGTAACCATCCACCTTCTATCCTAAAAACCATACCCAATGGCATAAACAAAAGACTATCTAACCTGTCATGCAACGAGAAAGTATTCAACAGTGCAGCAGTTGAATACCAAGAGGCACTGAAAAAAAGTGGCTACAACTACAAACTACAATACAACCCAGATAATAACATGAACAGTAATAAGAAAAAACAGAAAAGGAAGATCATATGGTATAATCCCCCATATGATGGAAGAATAAAGACTAATGTAGGAAAAGAAATTCTTTAAATTCTTATAACATCATTTCCAAAAGAACATGTACTATCTAAAATATTCAATAAAAACACCGTCAAGCTATCATATTCATGTATGCCCAACCTCAAAAACATAATTGACTCATCTAACAAAACTAAAGGCAACACAGCCAAAAAGGGTAACAAAAGGACATCTTGTAACTGCACAAAAAAGATCAATGCCCCCTGAATAATAAATGCCTTTACAATAATATTGTATACCAAGCCACAGTAACAACTGATAGTGACAAAGAAACATACATAGGGATTACTGCAAACCATTTCAAAACTAGATATGCAAACCATAAACAGTCCTTCAAAAATGAAAAATATAAAAACCAACAGAACTAAGCAAACACATTTGGAAACTTAAAGATAAAAAAATAGACTATAATATTATGGAAAATTATATAAAAGAGCAGCACCATACAACAATATCTCTAAAAAATGCAACCTATGTTCTACAGAAAAGTGGCTGATATTATGCAAACCTCATCTAGCAACTCTGAATTCAAAAGTTGAGATCATAAACAATTGCAGGCACAAATGGAAATTCTTGTC
>JADBJO010000801.1:50000-65000 GCA_016801955.1 Conus betulinus | reverse complement strand
CAGCATGGTTGCCGTGGCAAGAGTCTGAGTGGCAATGGCGATGGTGATGTTAATGGTAGTGATGGTAATATTAATTCTAACAATCGTATTAATGACGATAATGCTAAAAAAAACTATAATGGTACTGATAATAAAAGCATGATACAAACATATATTAAAAGATACAATTATTAATGATAATAATTAAACAAAATAAAGATAAATAAATAAAATACAATTAATAATAATAAATAATATTAAACAAAATAAAGATAAATAAATAAAAGTAACATAAATAAACAAATAAAATTTTAAAAATGATAATAGTACTAACAATAGTAATCATAATAATTATACTTATACTAAGGGAATTTTTTTTTTAAATTAAAAAAAAAAAAAAAAAAACATGGGGAGGAGGAGAAGGGGAGATCAGGAAGAACAAAGAAGACATGGAAGGTATAGATTACGGGAAGGATGAAATCTAATAGGTATATTAATAATTATAACATGTATATCAACAGTTTTGATAATACTCAAGATTGTAACCATATAGTAATGATAGTAATGCTATAGGAGGCTGGAAAAGTGGTAAGCTGGAATATAAAAAAATATTATTGTAAAGAATAATGATTATATTAATGATAGTATTAGTAGTATATATAGCAATTGTAACTTTGTAATCGTAATTACTATTGTGATTGTAAGTTTTCATTTCAAAGAGGCCTTTGGTTCCATTTTAAACACAAGGGCTACAATTTAGAATTTAAATTGAACAACAGGCCATTCAAGTTGTACTACATGCCAGTGCCATTGTCACTATAAGACAAATAACGGAATTCAGCCCGGTATTTTCCTTGTTGGAAAGCGGTCTGGTGATTTCGATTTTGTATGATTAACAGACAAGACCACCCTTTCCTCTTCTGTTTGACTGTATTTCAATAACTCAGGATTGTTTTTTTCTTTACACACATTATCCTGAGTGGAAATTTGAAGTAATACAGACGAAACAAAATGTTGATATTCGAGGCAAATAAAAGTTGAAGTGTGCAGTTTAGATTTACAGACAGATGTATCAAAAGATGTTCTTGATTATTTTGAATACTAAGGGTAAATGAATATCTTTTAAAGGAACGAAAGCTATAGATGTACATGCGCACCAGCTATTATTTTCTTTCAAAATGCACTTTTAACTGTTATCATTGACTTACATATTGAATGAAGAATTATCACATCTCTGTAAATTATGGGTGATTCGAAGACATTAACATCTTGAAGAAGATTGTCAATATTCTTAAAGTATTTTCATTTTTATTGAAAGAAGTGTAATGAATAACTTGATATACGGTGAAACTGGAATGTATCTGTTTTCGGTCCTTATGAACTTTTTAACACTTATCAAACTGAGGCTTTAAATGTGGTAAATAAGAAAAAAAAGAAAACAATTCTAAACGATTTGAAGGATGTGATGTAATTTGCTTTCAAAATACTTGCATTGATCAGAATGGATGAGAAATATCCACCAAATTATAGTTGAAACAGGATTTGATTAGCTTGGGAATCGCAGACATTTTTTTTGTTATGAAAGATTTTTGTTTGATTTTTTTTTTCCATTAAAAAAGCAACTTTCAAAAGTAGTAGATGGACGATTTACAACCAAGTCATAAATGTGAAAACAATGTAAAATGGATTTCAATACCAGTCAATTGCACTACACACACACACACACACACACACACACACACACACACACACACACACACACATTATCCTGAGAGGAAATTTGAAGTAAATACAGACGAAACAAAATGTTGATATTCGAGGCAAATAAAAGATTAAGAGTGCAGTTTAGATTTACAGACAGATGTATCAAAAGATGTTCTTGATTATTTTGAATACTAAGGTAAATGAATATCTTTCAAAGGAACGAAAGCTATAGATGTACCTGCGCCAGGTATTATTCAGGTATTATTCTCTCTCTCTCTCTCTCTCTCTCTCTCTCTCTCTCTCTCTCTCTCTCTCTCTCTCTCTCTCTCTCACACACACACACACACACACTGACTGACTGAAACCACACAGATTAACTCAAAGTTGTACTGACAAACACACACACACACACACACACACACACACACGCACGCCCCCCTCCCCCTCCCCCCCCCCCCCCACACACGCACGCACGCACGCACACACACACACACACACACACACACACACACACACACACACACACACACAAACAAAAAACACACATACACACACACACGCGCGCATGCTACATCACATTACATTACATGATAAAAAAGCATAATATGTATCATTTTATGCTATGTTAGAAAATCTATTCTATCCAATCATAACCAATTTACAAAGTGTCTACTGACTATTTTGGTGTGAGTTAATTACCAACCTTCCTTGTTCCCTTTACAACTCGACAGTTTTCACCTGATGTTCTCCAAACTGGCGTTGTCGCTCATTAGCAGTCTTGGCGCATCAAGAGCGAATAATCACTGTGCTACTCTGTCGGAATTTTTTTTTTTTTCGGGGCAAAGGCTGTGATGATATATACAGCAAAGCAAAGCAATGTCGGGATTCGAAGCGGGTCTAAGGAAAAGCAAATCGAGAGGGCGGCGAACATGTGGAGAGTTACTGGGTGTAAAAGAAGGGAGCGTGGGGGAGAGACAGAAATAGGGCATTGATGTTACGAATAAGAGGATTCGAGGAGTGTGTGTGTGTGTGTGTGTGGGGGGGGGGGGGGGGGGGGGGGGGGGGGGGTGGGATGGAGAAAGGGGTACGATAAAAGAGGAAGAGGGGAGAGAAGGAGGGAATTTGAGGTGGGTGGGGGGTGGGGGAGAGCAGACTGGAAGAGGGGGAATATATGGGGGACGGGGCAAGGGGGACGGGGAACGAACGAGAGAGAGAGAGAGAGAGAGAGAGAGAGAGAGAGAGAGAGAGAGAGAGAGAGAGAGAGAGAGGAGTGGAGGTGGGTAGGTGGAAGGGAGGTACAAATCCACGATCTTCGTCAGATCTTCAAACTTGGTATGATGACTCATTAGCAAGCATACTGGGCACACCAACAGCGCCGGATCACTATTGTGCCAGACAATCGCTTCAGTTGTGTTGTGATATGTCAACCTAGCGAAGCGAAGCATCAATGGCATTCAAAACGGACCTTACGGAAAGGAAAGGGGGGGGGGGGGGGGGGGGGGGGATGTTAATGAAGTGGGTGACAGGGCAAGGGGGACGGGGAATGGGGGGGGGGGGGGGGTAGGAGGGGACAAGGGTGGAGAGGGAGGGGACGCGGTGGAGAAGATAAGGGAGGAGACGGAGGTTGATGGAGAGGGGGGGGGGGGGGGGGGGGGTGAAGAGGGGGGGAGGATGGATGGGACGGAGGTATGACAGGGAAGATGGAGGGGTCGATGAGAGAAGAGAAGGTGGAGAGAGGGACGGGGAAATGAAGGATGGGAGGAGGGACGACAGGAGTGGAGGAGGGAGGAGGGGGGGGGGGGGGGGGGACAGAACTTCGACCGGGAGGGGGAGAACTAATCCCATTTCAAATCATAGTTATTGTACTACGTTAATCATACAATCCCATTTTTTGTTTAAAAAATTTAAAAAAAAAAAAAAAAAAGGCTTGAGCATCAATCGTTTTCTTTTGAATAAGCATTCGTGCCTTGTCATTTGTCTACAGAAAACTGCTTACCTCCAGCTGTGTGACGAAAACAAAAAGCAGACTGGATGTCGTGTGTTTCTATGAACGCAACCGAAATGAAGTGCACAGTTTTCAAATGGATTCGTCTGTCTTTATCAGTGACATGGACAGCCTATCACTCCCATGAGCAAAGGAGTACACATCGACTATCGGTGGCCTGTTTTTGTGTTACAGTGATGATGACGCGTCCAGTCAGTGTACCATTGTGACGGGTGGTGCCACTTGACCTTGGCCTCCTTCCCCATACTATTCCCTCTCACCCCTCCCCTCTCACACCTGCTCTCGTCTCCCCCGTAAAGCGCACACATACAAACTAGCACGTAATTACACTTATACGTAAAACACATGAGTTATTGCAAAAACGCACCCGCGCGCGCGCGCGCGCGCGCGCGCACGTACACACACACACACACACACACACACACACACACACACATTCGTACGAATATTTATCCTCAGATACAGAGACAAAGAAATTGATGGAGGCTACACTTATAGGCCCTGTACACACACCTGGCGCACGGCACTCCGTATCCTGTCGCACACACTCGAATCTTCCGACTGCCTTGCGTATGCAAAACACACACATACACACACACACACACACACACACACACACACACACACACGCACGCACACACACACACGCACGCACGCACGCACGCACGCACACACACACACACACACACACACACACACACACACACACACACTGACCTGCCTTCTATAATACGCCACAGATCAGAACTGATGTATAAAGATTTCTGATCGGTCACCCGCAATTGTGTTATCTCCCTTTACATGAGCCACGAGATAAACGTGTTCAAAGTACTCACGAAGTCCCTATCTCACATAGAAGTATATGTGACCTTCCTCTACATACAGTCTGTGACGCCCATCCAGGCGACAGTCATAAGATCAACTGGGAAGTGTGAGATCTTATATAACAAGCGCACACACGATGTAAACTTTTATGTTCCTCCCGATAACAGTTATAACTGGAGAGCATTTCGGGAGAGCGCGGACCACTGCCAGCGTCAAACGGATCCTGGATCTGCTCTTTGATTGGGATCCTTACTAAATCCAATAGTTCTCTCTCTTGGTCCACATTCTGTCTGTCTACTAAAATTTGTCAAAATCAGTTCTTCGATTTATGTGTGATGTTACCGATAAACAAACCAGCCAACTGACGCGAATGGCATCAAATCTATCTCGGCGGAGTTAGCAACGCTTTTCGCATGAAATGAGTTATTATCGTAGTGTGAAAACACTAAATTGACATTATTGTTTTACATTACTGTTATAATCATCACTTGGCAATATGGTTATCTTTACTTAAAACCAGTTACTTTACATCCTCCCACAGTTCAAAGTTCATGAACTCCGCGCAGGTCAGGCTTTGCGCTTGTGATGGGACTGGGCAGACAGATCCAGTTTTCAAGTATCAACGTCCATGTTGCCCCGTTTCACGAGGAACAGTTTGAGCTGATCCCGTTGAAGCAACGACACATGTGAAAAGAGTAGTAGTTATACTCTCTCTCTCTCTCTCTCTCTCTCTCTCTCTCTCTCTCTCTCTCTCTCTCATGCATACCGATCTGCATGCACATAGGGGCACATAGGGGTGATAGAGGTGAGGGGCAACAGATGACCACAATGGCAGTACAGACCCTCTGCGTGCTAGAAGCCAGCAGTTAACTCCGGTCTCACGGACATGTGCGACTGGCTTGTCCCACTTCTAAACACTGCTCTGATTAATCAAGGGTAATTACTCCAACTGGAAGCATACTGTTGCTCAGAAAGATGTACTTAACTTCTGGTTGCTGTTTACAGCCGTTTCAATGCCAGCTTCTTGTAAAAATCCTCATGATCAAACATCATGAAGAAGGACAACACTTACCCACACTTCAAAGAGCTGAGAGAGAGAGAGAGAGAGAGAGAGAGAGAGAGAGAGAGAGAGAGAGAGAGAGAGAGAGAGAGATTGAGAGAGAGAGGAGAGAGACAGAGAGAGGGAGAGAGAGGCAGAGAGAGAGAGGAGAGAGAGACAGAGACAGAGAGAGAGAGACAGCCAGACAGCCAGACAGACAGACAGACAGAGAGGGAGAACTGATGTTTTCAATTTTAGTTTATTTGCATACACTTGATTTGATTGGAAAAGAAAGCATCAACAGCAGAGAATTGTTAGACCTGAAATCAACAAAATGGGCGGCCCCTTTTCTGAACTTTTCCTTTCTTCCAACAGTGAACACAGAATCAAAAGTTGTTTATACATGACAGTTACATTTCATGCAGCATGCTGGATGTGCTGAAATAATACCACAATAACAATGTTTAATACCAGTATTGACTAGAACCGCAGAAATATGCTATATCAAGCGAGTTTACCACATTTCTCTAGCATATGCACCCACTTCAACACATCGCAAGTAAAAAACGCACAGGTACATATTCAGATTTTCCACTTTTTCCCTTACCCCTCCCTTATCTTCCATTCCCCTCCCCCACAACTACACCTACCTGGCTACAGAAATGGACACCTTTCATGAAATGACAAGTATAACCGCAGGTATTATTTTAATTGAATGAATATTGACCCTTAGATGGACACTGACAGCTTCTGCTGAGTGAAGAATCCTGGAGAATAAATGCTTCACAAGAATTCCATGCCACTGTACATGACAAGTGTGACGTGACAGTTGACGTCCATCACCATCATTCTCACCATTCATTCTCTCTCTCTCTCTCTCTCTCTCTCTCTCTCTCACACACACACACACACACACACACACACACACACGCAGTCCTTAGGCTGTCAGTTTACGTCATTTTACAATGCCAAACTTCGCCCCCTCTACCCCCTTTTTGTGTGTCTCGCTCCCTTCCCTCCATCTGTCTGGGTTTTCTTTCTTCAAGCTGACATCTGATAGTGGCGAGTTTCCCGTGAAAACCACCCCAGTACTACCTGGCTCACCCTGACCACTACAAAGAAAGCCACCACCACCCCATCCTCTCCCGTCTACCTTCCCCTGTCAGTCTGGCTTCCTAGGTAAGATTGCTGCATGCGGTTGCACTGGCCTGTCAGTTTTGACATCAATCTCGTGAACTGGCTGGATGTTTGGCTGATGTTCATGTCCGCACGTGTGGATCTAACAGGTGTGGACATCATAGTTTCATTCATTAGCATACAGGCTGGAGACTGCCAACATCTTAGAGATTTCATGTCTTGTTCAAATTATGTTATATCACACACAGCACATGTTGGTAGTGAATGTCTCCGTCCAGATCACCCCCCCCCCCTCTATGTATGTGATGACTAGTAGCCCCTCCCTTTTTTTCCATGATGATTTCGTTGGCCATCCTGTTATTCTGACAGCCTGTCAATCAGATAGGTATCAGAGACATGAGGGTAGCTCAGCACTCAAAAAGGGGAGATCAAGCCTCCCCACCTCACTGATCCACCACAGGCTGTAAGACTGATCACAGTCCAATCTTAGTGTGTAAAACTCAATACTGGTATATGCCAGAAAGGGGAATGTTCATCTCTCCTACTCTGAGATCCTGTGTCAAGCTTCACTGACCGTCCCAGAAGAAATATGAGTTGGAGCTAAGTTCCTAAGTCTTGAGACTGTACATTGCTTGTATATGCCTTACATGTTAACAATATAACATTATGCTAGTACTTGGTAAAATCTGTTAAGATGATTAATGAATATCATATTTAACTGTGCAAATATTTGCCAGTACATGGTAAAATCTGTCACGATGATTTCTAAATACGTTGATTGTCTTGATGCTTCGTAGTAGGTAATTCTAACAAACATGCGTACTTGGACTAAGTGTATTCTGGAACCTGATTACCCCACCTGAGTATTTGACTACATTGAAGAGTTATTTCCCATTCAACTGTGTAGGTTTCATGCTGTCTCTTACCACCTATTAACATCCACTCATAAGCTCAGAAAACGGACTGAAACTTAAGGCCGATCCATTTATGATAGTCTTGCCTTTTCTGACTGAGACCCTACGCTTTTCCTGAGAGCCAGAGGCCAGTGTGAGGACTTGTCAACTGGACACATCTGCACATCAGGTTCTGTCATCTTCAGCTCAGGACCTAGAATCTAAGCCAGCATGTGACCAAGTCGTCAGACTAATCAGCCAAACTGAAACCAAAGGTGGATCAATTCCCAGAAACTGGACAGAGATCTGCACACCACTCCAACTCACAAACTAAAAGCTTTGTGTACCCACTGGATCGAACTCAAATTATGATGAATTGAAGTTAAGTTAGCAAAAATCAGCCTAAGACAAACTGATTGTACTGAAATTCTCTTAACTTGTAGATCTTAATCCTGTGTGCACAGTGAAGTTTTGAGTGTGAAATTGCCCTTCACTTGTGTCAGTCAGCTTGTTGTCCATACCTTATTTCATCTTTGATTTTATTTCAAATTCTTATGTCACTCTGAGCATAAGCACCTGTAAGTAAACAAGCCCAAGGTGAATCATGGCTGATACATGCTCGAGCACTTATAACAGTTCCAAGTGAAATCAGAATTCCTTTCATTGACAAGTACCAGAAAGTTGCTCCTTCCACCGCTAGTGAGAAGAAAGGTGGAGGCGAGTTTTGATATAAAAAACTACTCTATAACTCTGATACAGAACATACTCTAAATCCTTCCAACAAGTCAAACATCACATAAAGGGCAGAAGAGAATCCTTGCCGTCGTTCTCACACACTGCAAAGTGGCACGACAGTGGGTGCTGAGACAGACATGCAGATCTCTCTTGATTGGCTTCGAGGTGAAGGGTCGATGTTGAGCAGTTCCAAAACTATCCAGCCATTATGGATGATGGCAGGTCTAGCCTGCACCACCGGGAACAGCGCCTAGTGATGTGAAGTAGGTCAGCAATGGAGCATGCCTGACTTCAATAACCAAGGCTTGGTAAACCATGTTTTGGGTCGCAATGGTGGGCATCTCCTTTGGGGGTTGGGCTGAAGAATTGCCCTCTCTACCGTCGTCAGTGAGGAACACAGGAAGGAAATCACACAGCACGCCAGCAAAGTCTGTCCTGCTCCCTCTTAGTGGGGGCCTCACGTGACACAGGACCATTGCCATCCATGCGAGCATGAAGATCACCTAGTATATAGAGGGAAACAGGCGAGGATTACTAACATTCAACATCAGCTTACTAACTCCACAGCGTGAACTCCAGTTCACACAGAACCAGAACCAAGTGCTGGACACCGGTTCAGAAGGAACTATAAAAAAAAAGACCCGGACTCCAGTATGTGATGAAAACTACAAAGATAGGACAGCCATCATCTGGACCCAACCCCGGACTTCTGCCAGAGACGCGACGTTCTGCTACCAAGAATTCAGATTATGTTATAGGACACCTTATCCTGACTGACTGGGCATTAATTTCGGTAGTGGACGAGAACCCTGCCACACTGCACAATGTCTAAATCCCATTATTTTGTTGAATGTCGCGCTGAAACGTGGGGAGAAAGAAGACAGCGGAGGGAGAGGGGCACTCCAAGTATATGTTGGGAGGGAGGAGGATGGGAAGGGGGCGTTCTAAGTAAATATTACAATGTATCTAAACATACCAAGCATCATGAGATATCACCTAATCGCAGGTGCGACAATACAAGGGAGTGCTGTGGAGGGGGGGAAGAGGTTTGGAGGCACCTGACACATGAATACTGGACTTTTCTTCCCAGTCACATAAAACACAAACTGAACTGCACGAACCACAGAGTCAGACATATGTTATAATATTCATAAATGAATGAGACTGAGATGGAAAACAATAACAACGTTTAAACAATCTATAGTGTAATTCAGCTTCTTTCCATTTGAAATTAACTTCATCTTAAACATAAACAGATACATCTTTTCTTAGTAAAAGCGCTAGATATTAGAGAGGAACCTACTGGAATTGTGTTCAACGATTATTTTTCTCCTCGCGCACCAAAACTAGTAACATTGTCTTTGTGGCAGCAGAACATTCACCAGTTCTCCACCTCTTTGTCTATTGATTCATTGCACTTTGCGAGAAATGGTGGCAGGAGCACCAATATCGTCGATTTGTTTTTAATTTTTTGCCATCATACATTAACCAGAAGATCGTTCTTGGCCCGTAAGGTCTTCATGTATAGAAGACGATGGTCTCAATGCACTCCAACCTGAGGTCTTGGAGGCTTACTACTTGGGTCACAAAAAAGCAACAAATTTGGGTAAAAACAACACAGAGAGGATCAGCAGCACATGGACTGGAGGCCACATATAATTGGCCCACAGGGGTGAACACAATCACCGAGCTAATAGCCCAACAGTATCTGGACCACAGAAAGCCACGCAGTAAGCTGGCCATCAGTAGCCACTTGGGTCTAATTGAGCCACAGGACACTAAAGACTGATCTTACCCACAGACTCCAACAATAGCTCTGATTAGGTCACAGAAAACAGAGTAACAACTGTGCCATAAAAGCCGAGCATTAACAACAATTAGACCACAGGAGACCATGCTGTAACTGGATATTGGAAAAAAAACAATTTAACTGGGCCACAAGGACGAAGCACTGACTGGGTCACAAGAAGCCATGTAAGAACTGAGCTACAGAAAGCCTAGCAATCGTTAAGCTCTGCGAAGCCAACTAGTAATTTGGGTCGCAATATGTTGAACAAATAACTAAGTCACCGAAGCCAAGCCACTGGCCTACAACATGGTAAGCAGTAACTGGATCACAAGAAGCCAGGCAATCACAGGGCCACAGGAAGCCAGGTTAAAGATCTAATTGGGTCACAGAAAGCCTCAATTGGCCTGTAGGTAACCAGACAGTACTTGGACCACAAGAAGCCAAATACTCCATCTAATGTGTCAAAGAATCTAAGCAATAGTCGTCAGACCACATGAAGCAGAGATGGGCAACAGGAAGCTGGACAGTAATCAGGAATAAGCCAAAAAGTAACGGACCACAGCACGGCAGTCATCAGGCAAAGAAGCTGAGCAGTCACCGGGCGCAAGAACCTCATCAGTTATCTGTACACGGGCATCTAAGCACTAACTTGGCACAGGAAATCAAGCAGAAATGGGACCACAGAAATCCAAGCAGTCATGGGATCACACAAAGCCGAGCAGTTATGGGATCACTGAAAGCCGAGCAGTAATAGGATCACAGAAAGCCTAGCAGTCATGGGATCACAGAAATCTGAGCAGTCATAGGATCACAGAAAGCCAGCAATCATGGAATCACAGAAAGCCGAACAGTCATGGGATTACAGGAAACAGAGCAGTAATTGGGCACAGGAGGCTAGGCAGTGACTGGGCACAGGAAGCCAGACAGTAATTGGGCACAGGAGGCTAGGCAGTGACTGGGCACAGGAAGCCAGACAGTAATTGGGCACAGGAGGCCAGGCAGTGACTGGGCACAGGAAGCCAGACAGTAATTGGGCACAGGAAGCCAGGCAGTGACTGGGCACAGGAAGCCAGACAGTAATTGGGCACAGGAAGCCAGGCAGTGACTGGGCACAGGAAGCCAGACAGTAATTGGGCACAGGAAGCCAGGCAGTGACTGGGCACAGGAAGCCAGACAGTAATTGGGCACAGGAAGCCAGGCAGTGTGACTGGGCACAGGAAGCCAGACAGTAATTGGGCACAGGAAGTCAGCCAGTAAGTGGGCACAGGAAGCCAGACAGTAATGGGCACAGGAAGCCAAAGCAGCGGCCTGGCCACACGAAGCCCGAGCAGCTATTGGCCACAGGACGCCAGGCTGTGGGTAGCACAGGAAGCTACAGGCCGAGTCGGATGACGCCCTGTCACTGCTCTCTGTAGTCTGGAACAGACTGGACGCGGGTGGCGTACATGGGCGGAGGCCTCACCTTCTGTTCCTTCAGGGCCCCCCCACTTGATGAGCGCGGCGGTAGAAGGTGTGCTCGTACACTTTGTTTTTCTCCTGAGGACCGCCCAGTCGCTTCTCCGGGTCCTTGTCCAGCAGCTGCAAAGAAGAATGGAGGGAACGAGCTCCACTTGCTCTGGGTCAAAGGCTGTTGCCGTTTTCATACAGGGTGATCATGGTAACGACAACACGAACAACAAGAACAAGAATAAAAGAAAACACAGAAGACAAAAGCAGACGACGAAGAAATGCAAGAAAAAGTGTTAAAGACAAAGAAAGGAAGAGCAATAAGAATAGCGAAGACGACAAATGATGAAGATGACCAGGAAGATGATAATGATGATGCACATTCAAAGCTATGATGGAACACACACACACACACACACACACACACACACACACACACACACACACACACACACACACACACACACACACACTCACTCACACATACACATACACAGACTCAGATACGCACACGTTTAGACACACAAGCATACACATGCACACTTAAGATTTAGATTTAATTAACCTTTGAAGCCTGCTATGGAAGACGCGCGCGCGCGCGCGCGCGCACACACATGCACACGCACGCACACACACACACACACACACACACACACACACACACACATATATATATATATATATATATATATATATATACACAATTACGTAGTGGGGGAAATATATATATATATATATATAAACGCGCGCGTGCGCACGCACACATACGCACACACATAAACACACACGCATACACAAGTGCGCGCGCAGGCACACACACACACACACACACACACACACACACACACACACACACACACGAACGCACACGCGCTCACACACACATATTCGCACACACGCACGCACGCACGCACACACACACATGCACACACACACACACACACACACACACACACACACGCACGCACGCACACACACACATATACTCGCACGCACGCACGCACGCACGCACGCACGCACGCACGCACGCACACACACACACACACACACACACACACACACACACTCGCGAGGCAAAGAAAACCGGGAACTAGGGAACTAGACAGAGATGCATAATGTCGAACAATGCAAGGAAATCAGTTCATAAAAAACAAGATGCAAAGCATATAAAAACGTACTCCCAGTTTATCCTGAAATACGCGTGATATATTCCATAAAGAGGAAAAACCGTCTTGGGCTTGTGTAACCGTTAGTAATGGCTATTCTGGTAAACATCAGGCATCATCTGTGACCTATAATGAACATACAAATTTTAAGAAAGATCGGCCCAGAACTTTCTGAGATTTTCCATCAAGAAGAAAACCATTATGGGCCATTAGTAAAACCTATAAACGGTAAACTTAAACATCGGGCATCATCCGTGAGCCACAATGAACATACCTACAAATTTTCAGAAATATCGGCCACGTACGTCCTGAGATATTCCATGAAGAAGAAAAACCGTTAGGGGTCGTTATAGCCGTTAGTAACGGCTATAAAGGTAAACTAAAACATCGGGCATTGTTCGTGACCCTTAATGAATATACCTACAAATTTTCAGAAAGATCGGCCACGTACTTTCTGAGATATTCCATTAAAATAAAAAAAAAAAACTGTTATGGATCGTTATAGCCATTAGTAACTGCTATAACGGTAAACTAAACCATCGGGCATCATCCGTGAACCATAATGAACACATCTACAAATTTTCAGAAAGATCGGACAAGTACTGTCTGAGATATTCCATAAAAAAGAAAAACCATTATGGGCCGTTGCAGCCGTTAGTAACGGCAACATCGGTAAGCTAAAATGTCGGGCATCATCCGTAGCCCATAATGAACATACCTACAAATGTTCAGAAAGATCAGCCAAGTACCTTCGGAGATATTCCATAAAGAAGAAAAACCGTTAATGGCCGTTATAGTCGTTAGTGACGGCTATAACAGTAAACTAAAACATCGGGCATCATCCGCGATCCATAATGAACTTACCTGCTAATTTTCACAAAGATCGGCCAAGTACCTTCTGAGATATTCCATAAAAAAGAAAAACCGTTACAGGCCGTTACAGCCCTTTGTAACGGCTATAACGGCACACTAAAATATCCGACATCATCTGTGACCCATAATAAACACACCTGCTAATTTTCACAAAGATCGGCAATGTACTTTCTCAGATATTCCATGAAGAAGAAAAACCGTTACAGACCGTCACAGCCGTTTGTAACGGCTATAACGGTAAACTAAAACATCGGGCATTATTCATAACCCCATAATGAACATACAAGCTAATTTTCACAAAGATCGGCCAAGTACTTTCTGAGGTATTCCATGAAAAAGAAAAACCGTTACAGGCCGTTACAGCCGTTAGTAACGGCTATAACGGTAAACTAAACCATCGGGCATTATTCGTGACCCATAATGAACATACCTAAAAATGTTCAGAAAGATCGGCCAAGTACTTTCGGAGATATTCCATAAAGAAGGAAAACCGTTACAGCCGTTAGTAACGGCTATAACGGGGTAAACTAAAACATCGGGCATCATCCGTGACCCATAATGAACATACCTGCTAATTTTCACAAAGATCGGCCAAGTACTTTCTGAGATATTCCATAAAGAAGAAAAACCGTTACAGCCGTTAGTAACGGATATAACGGTTACCTAAAACGTCAGGCATTATTCGTGACCCATAGTGAACATACCTACAAATTTTCAGAAAGATCGGCCAAGTACTGTCTGAGATATTCAATAAAAACAAAAACCGTTACAGGGCGTTACAGCCGTTAGTAACGGCTATAACGAGGTGAACTAAAACATCTGGCATCATCCGTGACCCGTAATGAAGATACCTACTAATTTTCACAAAGGTCGGCCAAGTACTTTCGGAGATATTCCATACAAATGAGAAGCCGTTACATGCCGTTACAGCCGTTAGTAACGGCTATAACGGTAAACTAAACCATCGGGCATTATTCGTGACCCATAATGAACATACCTACAAATGTTCATAAAGATCGGCCAAGTACTTTCGGAGATATTCCATAAAAAAAGAAAAAAACCGTTACAGGCCGTTACAGCCGTTAATAACGGCTATAACGGTAAACTAAAACATCGGGCATTATCCGTGACCCATAATGAACATACCTACAAATTTTCAGAAAGATCGGCCCTGTAGTTTTGTCTGGAGCGAGTGGAACACATTTTGACCACGGACAGACGGACGGACAGACACACAGACACACAGACACACGGACACACAGACACACAGATGCACAGAGACAGCATTTCTTCGTTCCCATTCTAAACTACTCCCTGTTCTATAAGAACTGGGAGTTAAAAAAAAAAAAAAAGAGAAAAAAAAAAAAAAAAAAGAAAAGAAAGAAAGAAGAGGCAACTAGCAGTACGCC